>NDGN011527379.1:5440-16258 GCA_002564285.1 Tympanoctomys barrerae
CTCTCTCTCTCTCTCTCTCTCTCTCTCTCTCTCTCCCTCTCTCTCCCTCTCTCTCTCTCTCCTATGAACATCCTGAAGACAGGTCAACTTTTTTGTGCTTACATCACATGTGCTCACTTAGTATTTGACACAGTGCATGCTTATAGAAGTATGTTTGTGGAGAAATGCTTTTTAAAATATGAATAGAGGGTTAGGTGCCTCAGTGGCTTAGTGCCTCCCTAGAAAGTACAAGGTGCTAAGTTCAGTTCCTGCTTCAAAAAACTTGAATAGAGAGATCAAACAAAATGTCTGTTTCTAAGGACTAAAACTGCTAGTGTTTGTGAAGTTTCTGGCACATGCTGTGGAGTGAATGAATGCTAACTTCCTTTCTTCCCTGTGTATTGTCAGTCAAAAATTTACTGGCCTCTCTTCTCTCTTAATTCTGTCTATGAGTCAATTCTACACAATGTTTCTCTGAGTTTCACAGCACTTTTGGTGGTATGATCAAATACAATAATGCCAATAATAATTAGACCCTGTTTAGGAGATTGTCTTTCCCAGGGACTCTTCATGTTTATTATATTCTCATTTGAAGAAGATGCCTCAGGAGATGTGGCAGGGCCTTTCATCACTGAGATGAGTGAACCCCTGAACTGGGAGTCTTTGAGCTTCTTCCGGATCATGCCTAACCTTTTAGATCATGCCCTTAAGAATTGAGAATTTAAAACTTATGGTGTTCTCCTGCTCCAGTTCTGCTCCTTTCTTCATTTATCTTGGATCATATGTTTCGAACAACATGTGCATATGACTGGCCTACTCAATCTGACTATGTTCAACTGAAGAAGGAATAGAAGGCAGGCATGCAATCTGTAATAACCTGCCACAAACTAACTTATTAGAAGAATGTATAACAGAGAGTGCTAAGTTTCAGTGTGGACAGTACATTACATATATTCAAAGATGAAATATTATTCCACATGATTTTTAAATTAACCCAAGTATATAAGCAGTATACATGAGTCATTTCTCTTCAATCCTTAAGACATGTAATAGAAAACAGAGAGCATATGGATGGATAAAGCATAGATAGATTTTATTGCTATTTCCAGGGCTGGGTTCAGGGTCAAGGGTAATTACTAAGGTATTTTGGAAGGCTTTCTTAATCACTAAAGGACTCAGATTCTTGATCATTTATCCATCATAATACAGACAACATCATACACACCTTTTTGAAAAGTAGTCTTCATAATCTAGTCAATAGTGAATTCAAACATATGTTTTAATGTACAACTAAATGCTAAAAATGTGCTTAAATTGACATAGAATGAAGATAAAGTGATTCAGTGAATAAGTGATATCAAATAATTTTTTAATTTAATTTTTATTTTTTGTATTTTAGGGAAGGGCCTACAGGTTGCTCAGGGTCTCATTACTAGATCGGACTTACAGTGATTCTCCTGTTTAAAGTCTTCCATGAGCTGAGATTATAGGAGCATGCCACCATGTCCAGTCTCAACTGCTATCTCAATGCTCCCCAAGGGCAGGGCCAACACAGCAGGGGATCGAACCTCTGACCCCTGTGCCTGCTTGCAGGCACTTTAATGTGCTGAGCTATTTGACTGTCCCTAAATGATTAATTGTCAAGACAGAAGATCGAGAAAGACATTTTAGTATTGTTGCTCTTTAGTCTATGTTGACAGAACCTGTTAAAACAATGACAACACAGACTGAAAAGCATGACCCTACCTCGAGTCACATGGCTTCAAGATCTAGGGTAAAGTACAGGTTGGATGAAATGTTTTATGAATAGTCAGCACAGATGGTATATAAGACATATTTTGGTACCAATAACAAAGGAATGAGAATGGTTGAAAGAGGATCTATTTTGGTTCAATTTTATATTTTTCTTATGATGAAGTTGTCTGGAATTGAAGTTGGTACTCCAACTTCCCTTCTCTGTGATCTCAGAGGCAGAAGCTAACAGTACTCATAATCCGTTCTAAGAAAATCAACTCCAGTTCAATGTTAGCCTCCACTGAGCTGAAACATAGCTCCTTGGTGAAACTCTGTCCTGGTTTATAGGAGTGGCCTCATTAAAGACCTTGGTTTCATTTTTCACAGATCATTATTTCAGGAGTCTCCAATTTGAATCTTGAGTTGAACAGCAATATGATTTCGCTCAGTAATGAAAAGTCACTTCTTTAATAGCAGAAGAGAAGACTTGAAATAGTTATAATAGATTGAGTGAGAATGGCAGGGAGGGGGAAGAATTTTTAAAAGTATTAAGATACATTCTGTACATGTACCAACAGCCAACGCGGAAAGCAGCCATTGTTTACTGCAAAGAAGTATCAAAAAAAAAAAAACCCTGCAAAGAAAATAAAAATAGTCTACATGAACTTGTGGACCACCCCCCCACTCACAAAGTAATCCTTGATCACTTTTTAGACTACATCAGATTATTGCTTATTTCCAATGAGTTGTAAAACAGCACCAGCATAAGTAATTTTTCCCCTGATTGATCAACATTGTATGCAGAAAATTTATTTTGGTGCACACTTTCTTGCTAAAATTAGGTTTTGGAAAATTTTTAAGAAATGATTATTAAAAGAAACATACTAAAGTCTAATTTGCACTTACTAATGAGCACTTAATTTTGCTACTCTAACTGTTTACAAGTTCTTTTTAATGTTTTATAAAGTAAAATAATATGTGGATTAATTTAAAGTTCCTTAATTTTTATTTCTTTTACTAATTTTGCCTCTTCTCAAAAACAATTAATATCATAACTCAACTCTATTAAATTAATAATAACAATTAATAATGTATTATATATATGCATCCATATACAAATACACACATAATCAGTTTCCTAACATGTTTTCTTTTGTGAAAAAATATATTTCAGGACTATAGATATATACTATGAAATAATATTCAAAAAGAGTTGAACTAAGTTCATGAAGTTTTATATGTGTACATTGCTATGTACATGAAGGCAGGTAATGAGGTTGGAATAATGCTATATTAATTATAGTTTAATAGAGCTTTTCTAATAGTTCTTTTAGATTTGATAAAATGATGTTATCAAATAAATCCATTGTTCTATCTCTACTTTCATACATATTCAAACTAACAAGGGAAAGGAAAGGAAATAGAGATGAGGTCACTTAATTGAGACAGATTCTGTCAATTAAGAATAGAATCACTCAGTCAACTTTTGGTGGAATTACAATATCAGCTCCATCACCATGAAATTCAAGCTGCTTGTCTAAGTGTCCAAGAAAATAGCTTGTCCCACAGCACTTATTCCACTGAGCCATCTTTCTGTCCCAGTGGGTAGTTATTTTTTAAAATAATTATCAGTGTTTAAAGCTGGGAAAGATGTTATGTTTATGAAAACCTAATGTAAGCCTTTTTAGGCCCCATATTTACCCTAAGATGTTGACTGGGATATTCAAAATGTCACTACAGCCTAGAATTTCTTAAGAGTCCCACAGAAATGTTTCAGCTTTAAATTTGTTTTCAGTATAGTGTCTTACCTACAAACTTTTCTTTCTTTAAGTAAAAGCATCTAATTTTGACTGATCTAAAATATGGGAAATTAATAGCAATCGTAAAGATCTCAACTTAAAAACTAATTTGAACATAAAGTTAAGAAATGAACAAAAAGAAAAGGAAATAATCTCCTATGATTAGTAGGAGATATATTTCAAGCACCATTATAAGAGAAAAGCACTGATGGCACAAAGAGACACAATAATACATTAATTTAAAGTTGGTATTAGATCATTCCAACATGGATTTAAATCCACTCTCATTAACATTGTGTCATCTCTATAGATGTAGAACATTTCAGCTTTATGGAATAACTATAAATTTTAGGTCTACTACTGACTATGTAGAATTAAATTAAATGAGAACTAGACTTTTATGTAACTGTATCACAAAAGAATTAACCAATTTTGAGGAAGAACCAAATTCAGTTACACAACTTTGCAATTATTAATGTGTATTAATAAAATTCTACATCACCTATAATGTGGTCCCATTTTAGTGAGAACAAGGTTCTCTTTCCCTAGTAAATAAAACTATGTGTAACAAAACTTTCTTTTATGTGTTTAATATTTCTTCTCTTAGTACATATGATATCTAATATAATAGGACTATGCATGTATGTACTCATGCCTGTCCTTCCACATACACGTGAACATACATGTATGTAATACTACAAACTTACCATGTTTGTATTGACAGAAAGGTATAAACAGAAGTATTCAAAAATACACTGTAATGTTAGTATGAAAACTTTGATATTTTTTGTTTCATTGATCTACAAAGAATAGAAGTAATATATTATTTTGATTTTTTTAATATTCCTAAAAATGTAGGTATGGGGGCTAGTTGTAAGATAAATATGTATGAAAGTACTGTATTTTAATTTTAAAATGATTAAGCATTGAATGATAACATATGTAGTTCTACTTTATACAATTTTGAAGGACACAAATTAATAATTTTACTATTTTACAAAATATGTTGTGTGTGTTTTCTGTTTAATATATTTCGTATGTGGCTGTTGCTTTAATTTTGAAAAACAAAGTGATCTGTGAGCTAATTAAATTGTTTTGCTGATATTTTTATAATAAAAGTTTGCAGTTCAGAAAGGATCTCAGTCACTGAAGCACGCATCTAAGTAAAGGAACCTGAAGACATCACTTCTCTCCCTTATTTTGCTTACAGGTTAATTAGCTCTTCAGCAAACTCATGCCTGAAAGTTCTCTGAGTTTATGAAATCAGAATACTAAACAGTGACCCCTGGTTCTTTTCTCATTCTAGAGGCTTCCATGATTATATAATCAAATACTGATAGTAGTTTTCCCTTAAGCTTCTCTTTTTGTAGAGACAGCAGAAATACTGTGAGTTGATTCTTGACAAACCATTTCAATTTGTTTAAGTCTAATGCCCAATATTTCAAAATGAATCTGTATTTAGAAATAAGGCCATTAAGGAAATGATTAAGAAGAAATGAAGCCATTAGGAAAACTTCCTCATTAATAGCATTGCTGTTCTTATTAACAGATAAAAGGTGTTTTCCCAGAGAGCAGTTACGTGAAGGGGAGGCCACAGAGGTCTGTAAAAGCCACCAAATATGTGACTTTTTTTTGTCAATCTTAGCTACTTGATTCAGAGATCATAATGATTTTATTTCTTTTTTTGTTGAACAATTTTATCTGAACATTACTTTTTTATTTTATTTTATTTTTTGTATTTTAGAGAAGGGCCTACGGGGTATTCAGGGTCTCACTGCTAGATCGGACTTGTAGTGATCCATCTGTTTACAGCTTCCCAGGAGCTGGGATTAGAGGCATGATGCCCATCCTCAATTGCCCTCTCAGGAGGCCCCAGGGGTGGGGCTGGCATGGCAGGCCAGCTTAGTCCACTGAGCTATTTGGCCGGCCTTGAACTTCACTTTTTATGATAACATCAATATTAATTCATGTGGTGGGGATAGATGACTTGCAAACAAAATCAATTCTTCCCATTTTCGGGCAAGTAGAAGACATTCTTTCTAGTCCCTTCCCTTGGTGATATTTTGATTCTTTTCAGTGGAATGGGAACTTGCTGCTCTGTACTTGAGCTTTAGCCAAGTGAATATATATATTCAATAGTGCTACACTGCTGAATTGAGAAGGGCGGTCCAGTACCTCAATATGTGCAGGGAATTTAGATTTAAGAGATTATAATGTCACCAGGAGGGCCAGGAATTTTTATTTTCTCTCTAATTGATAAGGCCAGAGAGCAAATATAGCTTCCCATTTATCAGTTACTGCAAGTTACACAAAAGCAGAATTAAGTAACAATAAGCGAATATAATACACAAAAACATAAGCAAAAATATAGATAAGAGGAAATCTTTCCAAATAGTGCTGATACTGGTCCAAATAACCTCCATGTACCCACAGAAGATGTCCAAATAATGTGGAAGAGCAGTCTGTGAAAGGAGACAGTCTATTGTATCTGGAACTCTGCCTGCAGACTCTTCAGCAGGGACACAAAGGACCTTTCTTCTGCACAGAGCCTCCAAGGCTCAGTCCTCAAGAGCGACACCTTCAAGGGAGGCCCAGAGCAGTATGCTTCATGGCAATTTGAAGTCTTACATTTTTATATCTGGAATGTACATTACTTTAGCTTATTGCTACCTTGGAGGAAAAAGTCTCAGATACCTGCCACGTTATTTGCATACCAGGGAAAGGTTGATAAGATGGCTCATCAGTCATCCATATGTCTCAGTTAAAGGTTACAGCTCAGTCTTGCAAGTAAAATCTCAAAATAGAATTAGTGCTGTCAAATCCTAGTCACATGAACAGAAGGAAGCTACTAAGATACTTACTATATAGCGATTGTAACAGTATAACCCATATCACAATAGCTCTCCCTTCCACCCCCAATCCCACATAGCAGAGCAGTTGATATGATGAGGACAAGGACACTAGCCATAGAGCATAGCAGAGGGTAAAAATAACCCACGTGAGGACGCCTGCACTCCCAGCGCTCTGTAGACTCAGACAGGAGAACTGCAAGTTTCAGCACAGCACAGAGAGTTCAGAGCATAGAAAGGCTCTGTATCAAACACACACACACACACACACACACACACACACACACACACACCCCACACACACACCACATAAATTAAATTAATAATAAGTAAAGTAATTGGGGAGAAGTGGGTCAGATGTAACTCAGTGTGAAAACATTGGGTGCAATCTCCTTTATTGAAAAGAATTCAGCCTTTGTGTCCTCCTATGAAAAGTAGTTAGCAACTGACTAGGAACATCTGCCTACTAGGGGACAAAAAATAGAAATCTTTCATCAGTCTTTTCCTTGTAGTCATTTGTCCTATAATTAATAAGTTTTTTTTGGGGTGGTGGTGGGGGGGAACTGGGGATTGAACTCAGGCCCTTGGGCTTGCCAGGCACTTGCTTATTCAATTGAGCCATCTCCCCGGCCCCAATAAGTTTTAATACACTGTTTTAATTAAATTTTTAAACCAGTTTTTTTTTCAATGTATTGTGTATCTGAAGGACCTTGTAAGACTTTTTCTGCACATTTCACCTTCTGACTCTTCCCTTTAGGTTCAATCTATATTTGAATCTTACTTTCCATCACATTTTATTACAGTGTTTCTTGCAGGTTTTCCATTTATCTCCAGAGTCGTTCTGCTATTTCTGCTTATAATGTTGATTTGTACAAAAAGATAAAAATAGGTTCATGTGTTAAATATGAAAATTTATATTTTATAACAATTACTGGAAAGAGCACTAAAATGAGCAGACTATGTCAGCTTTTAGACCCCTGAATTATAAAGTATCTTCAGATTTCAGCAAGACAGAATGTAAATGACATTCATGAAAAGATCTCTCCCTAAATCGCACACACAGTACATTAAATGACTTTGCCTGTAGAAATCATATATTCTACAGAAACCATTTTAGAAAATAATTATATGTACTTGTCTACACTCATAACTGTTTTATTCTCTTCTATAGCTTTCATGAAATTTTAAGCTTTATGGCTGGCTGTAATTGCTGGGAACTACAGAAGAGCAGTTCATTCCAGGACACCTACTGCATTTCTGACCTCTTTTCTCTTGGGCATATAATCATGGCTCATTTCCAAAAGGTAGAGACTTCCCTCTCTCAAATCATAGAATGCTTTACCTAGAAATTTCCTGAGTGACTAACTCGTATTAATTCCTGCTTTTATATGTATAGAAGATACCAAGGAATATATCTGGTAAATTAATTTTCCCACAACCCTATGGTAAATTATGCTTTGTTAGAAATGACAATAGCACCCAAGCAGATGCTAGAAATGTTCTCTTTACAATCAACTTCCCATTCACTTGTCTATCTTAAACTGAATGTTATTAAAGCCTCACAATAAATTGCTGTGCAGCACAATGCAACTGTAAGCACAGAAGACACTTTAATAAGAAGGTGCTGCAAATAGCTGAAAGGAAAAAGATTTCAGAATGTACTTCAATATTAATACCATATGTAAAAAAATATTTTTAAATCCCAAGAAAATGAAAATTTCTCCAAAGATCACTTCAAATCTACATAATTAACATGATCTTGACCATATTTCTCTTCTTGTCCCCTCATTACATCACACCAGAAACTTCAAAATTGCCTTAAAGAATTCTTAACTCTTCAGCCATAACCATGATGACATGAGTTGTACTAATGTTGAGACAGACCCAGGAGCACCTGATGCTCCCATCGCTTCCCAGGTTGCCCCCCTTCCCCTAACTGACTCGACAACACTGTCATCTCTGGCTCTCTAGTCACTTCTCTCTTCCACTCCATTCAACATAGATGCAGCTTCACTATCAGAGCAGTAAAGCTCCTGTGATACTCATATTTCAGTTGTTGCTGCTGCCTTCTTTAAGAAAAGAGGTTCCACCCTGGCATTGTTAAGACCAAGGACAAAGGAATTTGAGCCCATTTTTAACATTCCCAACCCCAAAGCTAGTCTTCTGAAAGACTCCCTTGTTTTAATACTGTCCTTCACTGGAACAGGTTTGCAGTTGCTATTTAAAGCAGCCTTCAGAAACAGTTCTGCACTCAGCCTAAGGAGCCATCCTGTGTGACACATACTCCATAATTTGCTGGTTTGGGAAACCTGCTCCTGATTTATTCTGGGGATAGTATAGTTTCCAAAAGTCCTGAATATCTACTCTGGATTCTTATACTGAATTGTGCTGACAGAGACATTAGTTAAATAACAATAAATGCTACTGGCTCTTAGTTCTGAAGATCAGCACAAGAGACCAGTAACTGGCAGAGTAGAACAATGGTGTTCTGCAAATCCCACCATGGAAAAGCTCAGCTGGTAGCTGCACTAACCAGGAGCCAGCTGCTAACTGTTTGGATTCCACTTATGTGGTGTCGGCTGGTGATAATAGGAAATCTAGAACAATTGCACTTTGCCGATTCATGATTTCCACCCATGTGAGCAAAAATTCATAGGCTGATTGGCAAAAATGTCAAGAACATGTAAAAAGGAGCAAACCAGACTGCTTTGAGGCATGTAAATATCACTAGCAGTTTTGTTATTAAAAATAAGCAAAGGGATGAGGAGATAGCTTTGGGATCTAAGTTCCTAGCTGGTAAGTTTGATACCAGCTTTGATTCCCAGCCCCGAATGCCATGCTGATCCAGGGCACCTAGACTGCCAGAAAAATCCCCTCTGGTGGCTTACACCACTACTGGGAGGATGAGACAGGAGGATCACTCTGAGTCTGAGCTGCATGGCAAGACCCTGTGCCAAATAAACAAACAAACAAATAAATAAATAAAAATTTAAAATAAATGCAGTGATAACTTTAATGCATCTCACTTGAAAAATTAATTGTAAGTTCTTGGGACTATTATCCTTTTCCTATGGATTATAAACCAATGTGTGTGTGTGTGTGTGTGTGTGTGTGTGTGTGTGTGTGTCTGCATATAGGATGTGCATTTGATTTTTAATTTAAAAAAAAACAAAGTCTTATTTTACTTTCTCAGCCTCCATTTATTGCTGAAAATTATCACTCTAGATACAGTAGTAATTCAAATAATGGCCTCAGAATTAACCATTACACAATAAAACATTTAAAACTTCAGCAATGAGCTATCAATAAGTTTAATTTTTCATATCTTAATGCAAACTACTGTTAATTGACTTTCATGCAAGATTAGTATTTTTAAATGAGATTTTAGATATATTTACTTCACAGTGTATTCATTTATTATAAGTTAGTCTTAATAGAAAGGCATAAGTTGCTTTCTGGGATTTGACTTCCAATAAAATAAATTTGATAGGCATATTATTTTTTCATTTCTTGAATTTCATCATAAACTCTCTACTATAGAAACAATGAACAGTTGGGAAACATTATTGGAGAAAAATCACTGAGAGACACAATATTTGAAAATGTGGCTTGCAGAGCCCCACAGTCTTGGCTCTACTGCTGACTAGCAGTGGCTCAAGCAGCAACCCTAATTTCACCACTGTAGTCTCCTGGTTCATAAACCTGGGTTGACATCAGGAACAACATCACACAGTTAAAGGGAATGAAAAAACAAATATTAGGAAAAACATTTAAAGCAAAGCCTAGCAATGGTAAATGCAATGCTTATAAAATAAAACAAAACAAAAAAGTCTTAAATCACTGTAATAATTTCTTCATGAATGAATTGTCCTCATCTCTACATTGTAGTGATCCTCCTGTCTTACATTTTACATCTGCTATGGTAGGTATAGATACATAATGCCATGTCCGTTTTATTTCTTCATGTTATATATACTGTTGTAGCATCCACAAGTACTGTATAATGTATAGTGATTGCCTAAAAGAAATTACAGACTGACTGGTCAACAATGTAGTAATGAGCACACAAAAGACAATGAAATTCTGAGTAGTTCTATGTCACCACTGTGCCAACATCAGCCCCAGAGTTCTACAGATAACATTTCCACCATTAAAAATATATAAGGAGGGTAATCTTGACAGTAAATGCCCTGTAAAATACTATACTATTTTATTTCTTAAATTCATTTTTTTTTTTTGAACTGGGGACTGAATTCAGATCCTTGCATTCGCCAGTCAAGCGCTTATCCTACTGAGCCATCTCCCTGGTCCCTTAAATTCAAATTTTGTATTCTTTATTCTAGGACTTAGGCCTTCCTTTTATTTATTTTATGTTTTTTATTTTTTTGGAACTGGGGATTGAACTCAGGCCCTTGTGCTTGCTAGGCAAGCACTTATTCCACTAAGCCATCTCCCCA
>NDGN011527383.1:1654-17301 GCA_002564285.1 Tympanoctomys barrerae
TGCTGGGGGATTGAACCGCGGTCCCTGTGCTTTGCTAAGTTTGTTCTAAGTAGGTGCTTTAGAGCACTGAGCCATCTCACCAGCCCATCCCACTGTTGATATTTATATCTTTCTATCATGGTTTTGATCTAGATTGCCTGTTAAAGGCCAGCAATGGACTGAGTGGTGATGGAAACGGGGACTGGTATAGGAGGAGACGGGAGGCAGAGGAGAAGGGAGGAAAAAGAATGAAGATGCAATATGAGCATATGCTGACTCCTAAGCGTGAGTGTAGTTATTACGCATTGCGCACATACAATAATCAAAAAGAAAAAAATTAATATCAGTGCATGAAAGACATTTCTCTGAGAGTGACCCTATTAGGAGGCAGTAGAATCTGCAAGAGTTGGGTGGGCAGGCCTTTCGCAGGCATCGGGGCAGGCACCCATCAGTCTTTTTCCCACCCTGGCCGGTAAGCAAGCAGCACTGGTCCCACCACAATGTGTCGCCACAGGTGTAAGGGGAGCCAGGCCACGGAACTTTACACTGAAGCCACAAGCACTGTGAGCAAAGTAAACTTTTCCTCTCTTTAAGATAACTGTCTCATACACTTGCTACAGTAGGAGAAAACGGACTGATATACCTTCTTTCTTCTAAAAGGAATTACAATACTAGAACGGTACCTCTGTAGACCAAGTTAAAATGAAAGTGGAATGAAACAGTCCATGAAGATAGGAAGCTACCGAAGAGAAATGAGGCAAGGAATGTAGGAGTCAGAAGAGTCGTAGTTCACAGCTTAGTTCCCTATCCCCAGGAGCCTGGAATATCTGCTTTTCCCCAGAATGGTAAAGTAATACTCCAGTGCCAGAGGACCAGGTGTCACGGAACTGCAAACACGCTACAGCATCCATCCACTCATCAAAGGCAGCTGAATGGCTAAAGACTGGGCAACAAAGATACAGGCTCTGCCTACAGGAAGATGGAGGCTGCGAAGGCGCAGACATCCGCCCGGCTGTGTGGTGCCATTTGGTAAATGTTGCAATAAATTGAAAAGAAAAGGCAGAATCTTGAGAGTAAATGCACTGAAGTTCTTCCATTCTAAAATTAAATAACATTTAATTTTAATAACATTTTAGAGTTAGTAGGACATAGTTCCAGGACGGGCCCCTTAATGGTCCCATTCTGAAGGCCCCCTTGTGTGCTCCTCACGGACCGGGCACTAGCCCCTGTGCTTTTCCCACACATAAGATGAACTGGTGCTCCCAAATCCCACCTCGCAGGAGAAAAATGAGGCAGCTATGATGAAGGCCTTCTGTGAGTCACACTTCTGCATGCACAGAGGAGGTGGGTGAGCCCAGCCTTCCTGCTGGGGGGCAATACTCAGTTTATTAGGAACTTTAATCAAGATCTAGCACACACAGGGCCTGAGGCCATGCCTACAGAAGTTCTGTGGGTGATCACACCTAGTAGCCATCATTACCTACAGTTTGCCACAGAATACCCAAGCTTTAAAAGGAAGTCTCACCCTCTGAAGGCCGGCGCCATGAGCAGGGCAGACCAGGAGTCGCAATGATCTTCCCTTGCTTCTAGGCTCACTGTTGTCCCCAAGTCAAACCTACTGAGCCTCCTAGCACGCCCCCACCTTCACTGTTCCAGCACACAGACCACCTCCTTGTAATATTTCAGACTTGACCATGAGAGCCTTGAAGTTGAAAACCTATTTCAAGGTCAAGATTACTGGTCATGGCAACCTGTCTGTCTGTCTATTCCTGGAGATCATGTTATAGGAGCTAGCACACATCTACCTTCACCCTGAAACCTTCTTGAAAGCATTTTGCAAGGCTAGCTGCAGTCCTGGAGGTCAGAATGGGGCAGTCAGGACATCGCTGTCCCCAGCAGAGGGAGGGTGAGTCCCGTGCCATGGGGCAAGGAGACAGACAGCTCCTTCGTCTCTAAATATGCAGGAGACTTGGGCATGGAGCCGCTTTCCCAAGGTGACCTGACCATTTGCTCTCTTTCTCCAGAAAGTAAGCCCACTGCTTTGACGTGCCCTTGTTTCCTGTTCCTGAATCCTGTGGCTCAGAGCTCACGAGATGCGTGAGTGACACATGTCAAACTTTCCCACTCTCCTCGTGTTACATGTGTTAAAAATATATCTGCATTGATTTGAAAAGCAAAGCAAAGCAAGGATTCAGCTGTTCAAACAAATGAACTAACAGAGAAAAATAAACATGGTTTAAAAAAAAAAAGACAAATGCTGGGAGCTGAAAATAGTGAAAATTCTATTTTTTTTCCTTTGGTAAGTTAATCAAGGCAGGTACTAATTTAAGTAGGCCTGTCACTAATACTATTTTGCAAGAAGACACACAGACACACAGACACACACACACACACACACACACACTTAGGTGGCACACAACCCCTAGTGTATTTCAACATCTGGATCAAACCATAGACTCAGTAGAACATTCTAGAGGATAAAAGTGCTACTGGCAAACCAAATAGGATTAGCAGTTTCAGGAGCAGGTGCTGAGACAACTCAGAGAGTTCACAGCCTCAAGCCAAGGTCAAGGCGCGGCATCACTGCTGCCTTTGAATACCTTAAGGGCAATCAGGGAGAAAATAGAGCAGACTTGTCTTGTATTGTTCTGTGCACAAAGCTAGCACAGCTGATGGAGCGGACAGAGGCAGGTCTTGCCTCACGATGAGAAAAAATTAGAGCAATTAATAATTTACAAAAGAGGACTGCTTATTTTTGAGAATAACAAAGTCCCTCCCTAAGATGAATTTCAAAAAGAGGCTTGCACAGCCATCTGTCACATTTTTGCAGAATTAATGTGCTTGTTGAATAAAAGCGCTGCTCTGAATCTTGGCTGTGTCCTGCATTCACTTGGTGAGCTCGGAAGCATCGTGAGACTCTGCCTGCTCCCCGAGACTTCTTTCACAGTTCTGTGGGAAACAAGAGCATCAGGACGTCTGAAAGTCCCCCGTCTGTGTGCCACGTACAGCCAGCGGAGAATGCCTCGGGTGGAGGACGCTTTCATCCTTTGGTCATCTCGGCAGCACACGTGTGGCTCACAGGCCAAGGCCTGCTGCTCTGCTCCAGGCTAGAGGGTGCAGTGGGCTCCAGCGGTGCCACCCTATCTCCTTCCCCCGGGCTTCTGCACACCAAACGCCCCAGTGGCACATGTTTTTCTTTATCAGCAAAGCTTCCCTTCCCAGAGGCCTCTTTGCCCATCACACAGCAGAAAAGAAAAATTAGAAGACGGTTGTTTCTGAGCACCCTTCAAACCTGATTTGGCAGGAACTGCCTCACACTCCAGAGAACAGAAATTTTCAAGGCCATGTTCTAAACTGGCCCTGTGCCTTTCTCCAGTAACCTCCAATCAAACTCTTCTCACCACTATTTGCTGAGACCCACCATTCTGTGATGTTTCTACTTCTATGTCATTCTCTTTGCCTACTGGTCAGATCACCCACACTAGGACATCTGGGTCAGTGTCTGATGTGGGGAATTTCATACTAGACAGATATGGAAGAACTAGAGCGAGGCTGGTTTGAGGAACCACACGCTACAACAAAGAAAGCCAACATGAACAAGACCCAAGCTGAGGATTGTATCTCAAGTACGTTGAGGAGACGATGGAAATCATAGCATCTATGGATCTACCTGGTGCAGACTGAGTGGTTCTGCCTCCCAAAATTTACCTGTTCAAGTCTAATTTCCAATGGGAAGGCACCAGAGGGGAGTTCTCTGGGCAGGGACAACTGGACTTGGAGCCCTTGTGAAAGAGGCCCCAAAGAGCAGCATGTCATCTGACACCCACAGGAGCCTTGGGAACAGAGAGCGAGACGACAGTGACCAGGCTTTGACTTGATCTTCGGCCTCCAGAGCTGTGAGAAACGTGAAAGTACTAGCGAGGCTGCCCAGGTGACATTTTTCACAGTAGGCCGAGCTGACTGAAACCCTCTTGTTGGCACATTCAGTTTTCACACAGCCTGGTCAGGATCCGAACCCAGCGCTGTCTACACCAGAGCCATGTGCTAAACCAGTCCTGTATGCCTCTCTAGCTAGTTGAGACCACTATTTTTGATATTTATCAATCATCTTCATTGTGCATATTCTCCTCACATTTGATCTGGTTTTTATTTTCTAGTTTTAAATTTTGTTTTCTGAGTGTCACTAGCATTCCTCCCTATTTCAGAAAATCGATGGACAATGTGAATTATTTAAATCATGTCACTTACATTATGAAGGGTTAAGTTTCTTAAAAATCTACTGTCAGCAATGCTGACCTCAACTTTCAGCCTTAGCCTAAGGGAAGTTTTAGCTCCACTAATCACTGCCAGAATATTCTAAGCAGCACTAACCCTTGGGATGGTCCGGATGACCTTGATTGCAGCATTCTGTAGGGAGCCTCACCAGGAGTTGCCATAGCAACCAACACTGAGGAATGAGGATGATTTTCACGTGCTCCTCTCTGGGCTACAACTTAAAAAAACAGGGAACCAGAGGAGAACTGTGATTGCTGACCACGGTAGCTATTGAAGTCATAGGATGGGATCACCAGCTCTTTCCCTAAAACCTAAAGTTGAAAGCCCTGCTTCTCTGTTGTTTCTGCCCCTTCAGCCCCTTCCTGTCCCTTTCCAGTGTCCTTACCTGTCGCTCTGACTACTTGTGATGGGCTCCTTTCTTCCTTCAGACTTCGCTGATGCTCCCTGGCTCTGGCCCCACAGCTGTTGGTGTCTCCCTACACACAACTGACTCTAGTCACCAGTAACTTGTATCAGCCCTGAAGGAGCCATGAGTTTTAATTTCATGCCGCGTGTATCGGACGGCATTATTCTGCACAAGTGGAACGACTGCCAACAAAGGCATTAGCGGAGGGCAGATTGATGGCTGCAGCGCTGCCACACATTAACTCTGAGGTCTTGGGCTGTCGGCTTATCTGTGCCTGAAATGCAGTTTTCTCTTGTGCAAAATTTGGATAATTACAGAAGCTTCCACATAAATTCTTGGAAGGACTCAGTGGGACAGTGGATATAATGGACTCAGAACAACGACCAGCACATAACACACATTCAACAGATACCAGCTAAATCATGGTTAACATCTTTTGTTTTGGAACTTCCTGAGGGATACTCCGGTAAGATGTACGGATAGTAAACAAGCTCTGCTGTACGGGTCCGGACTGAACTCTGGATTATATGAGTTTGATCACATGTACAAGTTGCTTTACCTCTCTCAGACTCCAATTCATTGTCTAAAAATGCATTTTTTTCCCCCATCAAATACACAGCTTTGGTCACATTTGAAAGGACGTCTGGTTTGTTTGATTTGCTTTGGTTTTGGAGACAGGGTCTCACTATGCTGTTCAGGTTGGCGTTGAGATCAGTAGGAGCCCAGGCTGGCTTCAGACTCTCTGTGATCCTAGGGTCCCAGCCTCACAAGGGCTGGAACTACAGGCATGTGCCACCACACCTGGTTTGAAAGACTGTGGGGTACAACTTTGTTGAAGTTGTTTTATTGGGGATCCCAAAAGCTTATTGTCCTTGTCATGTTAGCCATTCCATTCACCTTCTCAGAAGCTGTAAACCTGTTAGTAACAATTAGAATCTGGTATTTACTTGATAGTTAATGCATTGTTAAATGAGGAAGCATGCATGTACATTTTGTACAAAGATATGCAGTGTAAAAGCAGGCTCACAGTAATAGTTACTGATTCATAGGCCTGAGGTTCACCCGAGAAGATAGATAAATAGACTGCGTGGCTACAGTGAAGTGGGTTTGTTACCACGCGCGGCAGTCAACACAGCTAAATCCTACACTGTTGGACATAATAGTCTTGAGCTTACATGTTTAAAAGAGAATTCATGTTGGAAATCAAGTTCAGCTTATGTCTGGTGAGTTAAGACATCTAATTGAAATTCATATAACTATGATGAACAGAAGAGAACATTTTAAAAGAGTTGAAACATAGACCTAATTACTAGCCCATTAGGAGATCCAATTAAGGGAGAACATCTCCACAACATAATGCCTAAAATCACAAACTAGTAAATTACAGAGGAGACTTTTAAATGGCATCCTCACACTTCGAGTCCCTTTCACAAGGCCAGCAGTGCCTCCCAGCTCCCGGCATGACTCTTGGGAGCATGCTCATACCAGGGAAAGGCTCACAGGTCCAGCAAGGCAAGGGGTGCTGCAGACAAGGGAAGACACAGTGGGACTGGCCCTCTTCTGTTCCGAAACTCTGGCTGGCTTGGCACTGCTTGTGGGATGAAATCCAGATCCGTGAGGCTGGACCCAGGGCTACGCCTCATGAGCTCCAGCCCAACTGACCCCATTGCACAGGCTGTTTCCCCCTCATTCCCTGTGATCCAGTTACCCTGGGTTTCTTTCAGTGGCGGACACCACCACCCATGGCCCTCCACAGGGGCCCAACCCTCTTTCTGAAAATCTCTTTCCTGAATTCCTCTACAGGAGCTGAGCCTCTGCTTCGCATCCCAGAGCATCCCGCCAGAACTCCGCATATCCTGAGTCTCTAGTTACTCACAACTCACATGCGTACCTGCAGCATGGAGGTTGGTCCCTGGGCAGACATTAGGTGTTAATTAAGCTTAAAAAAAAACATGATGGAATATGCTTGAATATGTAAAAGTTTATGTATGTGTTTAAGAAGAAAAAGATTCTGAGTGATAACTTTCCTGTACCCCTGCTCGACCTCCGAACTATCTCCCTAGCTTGACCACAACAAATTTATGTTTATCTTGCTCAAAACAAATTTATTTAAATCCTAATTTACAATATATCATGTGGAGGTGGTGCCTCTGCTAGGTGATTTGGTAACTGAGTTGTCATGCGAGGGTTCACATGGTGCAATAGACGATCACCTTTCTACGAAGGCATACGCAACAATCTCTCTGTCTCTGTCTCTGTCTCTCTCAGTGTGTCTCTTTCTCTCTGTCTCTCTCTCTCTCTTTTTGTCTATATGTCTCTGTCGGTCTCTCTGTTCCTCTGTCTCTGACTCTTTCTCTCTCCCTCCGTCTCTGTCTCTCTCCCCACCTCTCTGTCTGTCTCCCTCCCCCTGTCTCTCTGTCTGTCTCTGTCTCTGTCTCTCCCACCCCCCTCCACACACAGGTTAGGATGGAAGGAGAGCACAGCCATCCGCAGACTTGCAGGAAGGCCTCACTGGACACCGATTCTGCTGACCATTTCACTTCCTAATCACAGTCAGCAGAGCTGTGAGAAGCAAGCGTCTGCTGTTCAGCCCAGCCAGTACGTGCCACTTTTGTTATAGAAGTCTGGACTAAAACAATCTATTATGCAATGCATCCAGATAACTTGGTCCTGTTATTATATCTATGACCAATTTGTAATTTGTCATGTAAGAACTTTGTGCGTAACTATAACCTTCATGAGGTGAATAATTAAATGCCTGCAATGGATAAATGACAGCTAAAATACCACGCTTTGGTTATGTTTACAACTGCGTGTTACTGCACTTAAATTTCAATAACTTAGCACACTGATTTACATAGCAGATGTCAGCAAAGGCTTGTTTCTCAGCTGCACCTCATGCCTAAATAGATGGATGCAAGAAAAATACTTTAATATTATACCTTTTCTAAACTCACAAATAAATTTCATAGGACTTCATAGGTAAAAAGAAAAAGAGCAGACATCTGAGCCTGAGCACATATTCCTTTTCATTCTATGATGTTATGAAAGAATGGAAGTGAGGACTGTCTCTCAGTCTACTGTATCTCACAACAGTTACTTACACGTGGAGATATGGCAAGGGACTGAGGCTGGGATCAAGTACCAGGACGGCCTCTCTAAAGCAGCATGCAGGCCCAGAGCTTAAGTCAGGCTTCGCTCAGCCCCTCCAGGGAGGGCGCCAGGGCCCCGGACCTGCATTCTGGATGCTTCCAGACACCATGCGGACAGTGTTGGCTGCCACAGAAGACGCGCAGGTGGCCTGGACAGATGTGGGTGGTGCAGTGTTTGTTGACCCTATAAAAACACTAGGAATTTTATTTTTATAGTCAGGGCCATTGGAGGGCAAGGACTTCAGCAGCCTGGCTGTCGCCATGGCCTTGATAGCGTCTCACTGCTCATCTACGCCTGCGCTTGGTAACGGGGCGGCCCTTTGAAGAGGAAGCCGTGATGTTTTGATATTTCGTTTATATCTGAAAAAGAATTTCTTAGCCAAGGAGTAATGCAGAAAATCACACTACAAGGCCTGGTGACACATCTTTCAGAGTTGGGGATCCGGGCCATGCAAGGGTATGGTAAACCTGCTTGCCACATCAGGCCTGTTTTTTTGCTGGAGTTTAGCTGATTTTTGCATTGATTGGCTCTCTGTCTCTCTGACAGATGTCACCCTGGATCCCTAGCAGCCCATTGTATCCTTCTACTTTCTTTCTCTAATTCTTCTTTGTAATGACAGGCGCTAAGACTTAATGTCAGAACAGGACACTGCCCCTCTTCACTAATATATCAAAATTACGAGTGAAATATGAGGACTAAAAATGCAATGACTTTAAGAGTAGACCAGGCGGACATGAAATTTGATAAAAGACCCACAACCTTCAGGTTTTCCATGCAAAATGCTGTGTACATAACTAACCTGGGATGCACATGATTTTAAAAAAGGCATAGTTCCCTCCATTTCACAAGAATTAATGTAATCTATACAAAAATTAGGAAATCGTCAGTAATATTAATTTATCACATTCCCACCCTCAGTTGTCTCTCCTGCTACTGCAGGATTGGTTCTGTGATGCCCTGCAGATCCGCACACCAGCACATGTGCACATTATAAAGTATCATTTGCATGTAACCAATGCCTGTCTTCCTCTGTACACTAAATCATCTCCGGAGTTCTTATATATCTGCAACAATGCAAATACTATGTAACTAGTTGCCATAAGCTTATGTTTAGCATAAGAAAAAACATGCACACATTCATTTCAGATTAAATTTTAAAAATATTTTTGATCTACAGTTGATTCAATCCAAGGGTATAAAGGCCAATTTTGTATACACATTCATATGGAACATATCATACATACCCAGTGCTGTCTGGCTTGTTAGACACATAGTTCAGGGACTTGATATGGCCAGGGATAAACATAGCACCAGGCTCCCTTACATGTCCATGGCAAAGTATTTCATGAAGTAGCTTTTAGGATATGTAAATGATAATAAATGATATTAAAATCCGTGTCTGAGGAATTTCAGAATCACATTCACCAGTGTGACATAATTAAAACAAATAGTATTTATAACATAGTACACAGTCCTTGGAAACATGATAGAGTAGTCCCTCAATATTTTGTGTTTCGACTTTTGCAGACTTACTGTTTCATGTGTTTTCAAAAATATTAATCTGAATCACTTGTTGAGGATTTTTCACTGTATTGTGGGATTTTACAGTAGTGTACTATATATATATATATATATATATATATATCTTGTTAAAATCACAGATTTACGAGCTTAGAAAATGGTTAAGAATATTAGAAGTGTTTTTAATAGTGTGGGAAAAGTTTATGGGAGTGTGGGAAGGGTTTATAAAGTCTTAAAATACGTGCATGTGCTAAAATAAACATAAGGTCATTACTTTGGTGATTTCCACTTGTCGCGGGGTGTTTGGAACATAACCTCCACGATGAACGAGGCAGCACTGTACTGTTAAGGAGGAAGCGCTTGGTGTCAGCGGGCTGTAGTGTGGTGTCAGAAGAGGGGCCACCAGCCAGGCTCATTCATCCCACCCTCCTGCAACACATGAACTGAGTGGCTCCCATGACCTGCAGGGTCTCAGTGACTTCTTTCACGGCTGGGACAAATACCTGACCCCGAAATGACGAAAGGAAAGGTCTCAGTCACTGGAGGTCTCAGTCCACACAAAGCTGGCTCCAAGGCAGAGCAGCACAAGGCAGAGGACAGCAGCTCCTGGCAGCAGCTCATGGCAGTGGAAGGCAGCAAAACAGCAAGAGCACGCGGGAGGAGGAGTAGCAACAATGGCTGCAGAGGGCAAGTCTCTCTCTCAGTTACATTCAGGCTAGCTGCCCCAAGCTGGGTGTAGTGCTCACACCCATAATCCCAGCAACACTCACACCCATAATCCCAGCAACATTCACACCCATAATCCCAGCAGCACTCACACCCATAATCCCAGCAGCACTCACACCCATAATCCCAGCAACTCTCACACCCATAATCCCAGCAACATTCACACCCATAATCCCAGAAACACTCACACCGATAATCCCAGCAACACTCACACCCATAATCTCAGCAACTCTCACACCCATAATCCCAGCACATCATGAGTTAATTACAAACTCTAGATCTGCCTCAAGACTGCATGAGTCTTTAGGGGGACAGCTAGACACAAACCATGACAAGCATCGTGTTGAAAAGCGCCAGCGATCGCATGTGGTGTCTCCTAAACGCCCTCCATGTGCAGCAGGCCCTCGTCACACAGCACTCGCATGCCTGCCACACAGCTGTGCGGTGCTGGGCTTCTTACCTCGCGCCCGGAGCTCGGGGGTGGCCTCCCCGGTGGCCATGCCGCGTAACCTTTCTGACAGGAAGTCTGGACTGAGTTTGCCTAACGGTGCTAGCAAGTTTACCAGCACAACTAGGAAGAACTCCTTCCACGCACGCCCCCAGATCACTGGGAGGCCACCCCAGGGCCACCTGAACTAAAGTGTGCGACACTCCATGGGGTGGCAATAAATACAAAAGGTGACTTCTGATTTTCTCTCGAAGCCTGAGTGTCTTATAATTTTACAACATTTCATCTCCATTTCTGAAATTCAAAATAATGTGAAATTAAATAGTTTTGTTAAAACTCACTTGGAGGACAAACCTGAGGTGAACTACTGTGAGCTGATGTACTCTTCATCCAACTTTCTGTGAATATTCAGTCATGCTTCCTTGCAGAAATATTACTGTGTTTGAAAAAGGGGCGCTGGCTCGGAAGTGGCTGAAGTGGTGGTAACCAGTAGCGCCTGTGTCCACTTTCTGCCCCAACTTTTGAATTTTGCAAGCAGCTTGGGTCCAAGGGTTTGCGGAAGGAGTTGTGTCCCCGCTGGGGCTTGGGCTTGCTCGAATGCCACCTTCTGGATGATCGCGTCCTTCGAGTTTCGAGGCTCCGTGTCTTTTACACTGATTTTATATCTTCTTATCACTTTGAGTCGCACATGTTTCCGAGAAAGTATCGGAAAGTGTTAGCTGCGCAAGGGGAGGCCGCTGCATCGCCTGGTCGCCTGCGGCTGGCCGGCTGCCCCAGCAAGGCGCCCTCCGCCACCCTGCTCACAGCCAGACAGGAGCTCCCCAGGGCGAGGCCTGGCACTCCTGCCCCGGTGCAGAGCGGCCGCCCAGCAGGGCTGGAAGAGCCACCGGTCGGCGAGGAGAAAGCCGCTAATGCAGAGTATTGCTTTTAAAGCATAAAATTTAAAATATATTTTTGCCCCTAACTAGGAATTCTAAATTAAAATAAAAACAAAATTCAAGGGTATAATTCAACTATCATGAATTATCTCATACATTTTATTGTGATTTGCTCTCTATTGACAAGTCTCCTCCGCCTTGTGAACTATTTTGGTACGTGGGACGTCATGAGCTTTGCAAGACTCCAGAGCAGGAGCAGGTTATGATGTTGACAGGATAGCTGGCTTCAAACATTTGCTTTCCTAATTCCAAGATAAATACCTTTATTCCATCTAAACTGCTGAACAATTTTCTTTTTGAAGTAGATCCCCAGACATGGGTCTTACTGGTAAAAGAGCAGGGTGCTGGACTCGATGGCATTGCAAGAAATTAGTTAACTCGGAAACTTTCCATGTCTTACATCTATCTTAGTAAACGCCAGGAAAGGAGAAGTGTGTGTGTGTGTTGTGTGTTGTGTTGCAATAAAATGTACCGATAACAGTGACTCTGGCATTTGGGCGTTTACGAGCTTGGCACAGGCGGGGGCAGCCGCCGGTGGGCAGCAGCTGGCTCAGGGTTCAGCCCCCGGCCCACCCCAGCCCTGGGCGCAGTGGGCTTCCCGTGCCTGTCCCCTCTTCCCTGTCCCTCCATTTTCTTTCCTCCTCACTCATAGGCATGGCAGCCTCTACCCTATCTGTTCTACTGGGCTGCTCTGAACATAAAGACAAAAGGCTGCTCATGAAAGGGCTTTCACAGGAAAAACTGCCGCACAGCCACCGGCTGCTATTAATCCCCCACTCAGGCTGTGGAAGGTTTGTCAGCTTGATACTATTTGTGGTCACTATCAACACACATCAAATTTCAGTCCTTGTGATGAAACTCAAAGCTGAATGTTCCATGAAATATACTTTAAAAAAGCAAATATTCCTTGTAATTCAACAAGAATAATTAGGCACGGAATTTTCAGAAATGCACGCCAGCACAAACACCTATTAATGAGGGACCTGAGGAAGCCTATAATGATACAGCAGAGTCTCCTGTGGTGTTCCCTGGAGAGCAGGGGACAGGAGACGAGGGAGCCTCCCTCAGGGGACAAGTGTGCTGTCTTGAGAGTGTGTGGTGACACTCCTCATTTCTCTCTCCCAGGCAGCAAGAGGGAAGTGAGAGACGCTGGGGAGAAGGCTGTGCTGGGAGAGTACAGGCCGCAGCACCGTCCTGGTCCTGTGGTGGCTTTAGCAGGGGCTGGAGCTACCTCAGAGAGCGTCATCTAACTTCTCCCATTCTGCTCACAGCCAGATAAGAGCTCCCCAGGGCAGGGCCTGGGACTTTTTTAATGTGAGTAATTCTTTACCCAATACCATGATGCGATTAGAGGGCATCTTTCAGGGATTTGTCAACTTTTGGATCTGTGTGTGTGTATGTGTGTGTGTGTGTGTGTGTGTGTGTGTGTGTGTGTGTTGCAGAGTGAGTAGAAATAGAGGGCATTCATATTAACTGTCTTATTCTCCATCCTGGATTTTATTAAGCACATTCTAATATTTCATAAACGTAGACGTCCTGATCTGTGCCTTCGAGTTGCTCACAAACTGTTAAGAAACAGAGAAGCGAGATGAGCAGCTGAGGGCCGCACAGGTCCACCCGAGGACGGACGCACGGGAGTCGGGACAGCTGAGGAGATGCTGCGGGAGGAAGCTCATCGGGCTCCGGGATCGATGCTTTCAGCACCCACCGGAAGCCTGAGGAGCTCAAGACACAGGGTGTGCGGGAGCGGACACGGCTTCTGCCCCCAGCTGCTGGGGGGTAGAGCGTGACTCCTGAGTGTTCAGATGTTCTGCAGAGCTGACACACAGGGAGCAGGTGAGAGAGAACCAAATCACACGTGGCCTTGTACACCGCGGTAAGGAAATTATGTAGAAGTAACACTTAGTTTTCTGCCAGTAAGAAAATTAAATAGGTTTTCTCTCAGAACTAATTCTTCATTTGAAGTTTGAGTGCACAATACACTTCCCACAGTGCCAGATGCTTTGGCTGTGCTAGAACAGCTGAGGGTTCATGACACGGCAACCAAGGGGTGCAACAGTCAAGTGTGCAAACCCTCAGGTGAAAAGAAAAAAGTCCAGAGTCTTTCGGAAAAGACCCACACGCTCTCTCTGGAGGGCCCCAGACTCCCAAGGCCTGTGAAGGGAGCGCGCCGGCAAAGGGCTCTCAGTACTGCTCACTTAAGAACAAACAGCTCTCTAGAACTTTAAAGCTGAAGCTCCTTGAACGCTCTGGAAACAAAATGTTGGCAACTGTCCGTGGAACCATGACATGGCGGTTTTAAGAGGAAAGGGCCTCCTGTTTACGAGGCAGGGGACCGTGGTCAACGCTGGCGGTCTCCTTTGCTTTCTGCTGCCATATAGGAGAAGCCCAACCAAGGGAAAAGAAGGGCGCAGTGAGGTTTATTTTAGTCTGGGCCTCAGACTCACCCAGCATTGATCAAACACCCAGTTAGCAGCAAAAAATACAAGAACAAGTCTGGTCTCAGCTTCTCCTGCCTTGGGTCTTTCCTCATCTGCAAAGGATAACACTTAATTTTCCTATAGAAAGTACTGTTTTGCTTCTGCACTTTGTACCAAGAACATCTAATATTTCTTAGCTGACATGTTCCATAAAATAGAAAATACTAAATTACTCCTAAATGGGGTCAGGAGGTGGTCAGGAGGTGTGATTGAGGCATCTTCTCCTTGGCTTATATTCTGAGTCTGTAGCCAGCACTCTGCCTGATCTGCCCTCGGTCCAGGTTTGAAGCCCTCTGGACACCTGCTTCCTTTCAGGATGGCCTGTGTGTCCCCAAATGTGCGAAGTCACCCTTTCTTCCACAGTGCTGGCACTATTCCTGTTCCCTGCGACAGCACTTCCAGAGGCATTTGTTATACAAGCCTTAGTAGGAAGTAAGCTCTTTAAAATTAGAGACTGATTTTGCTCCATCTTTTATTCTCTTAAAGTACCCAAATTAGCAGTGTCTTGTGTGTGTCCAATATACAAGCACTGATGAATGATAAGTTTCTCTAGAATTGGACTTTTCCTGTAATTTTGTTCTAAACTACTACATCTGACTGAATGAGCTCAGACTTTATTTTAGGTTTCTACTCATTATTGACAAACTTAACTGGCATTTTCTCTGCACTAGGCTCCACGTGAATCCAGCTAGGATTGAGGGTGTCTCACTTTTCCTTTTTTATGACTGAAATTGACAGGAAAAAATATATTTTAAAAAACTGTAAGGAAATGTGCTATAAAAGTGTACTGTGTTCCTTTGTTTTGAAAATTAATATTGATCAGTGCATGCGTAGAAGACACCACTAGAATGCCCACAGTGAGTCAGACTATGTTCTAAGTGGTGGTATTTTGGTTGGACACTTTCTCGAGTTTATTGGAATATAGAATGACCAACACTTGCAATGTAAGGGGAGAGAGATTTACTTTGGCTTAGGGTTTCACTCAGTAGACAGCTGGCTCCAGTAGAGCAATATGACAGCAGAGGGGCACGGCTGAGGAAAAGACGGTCAACAAAAAGGAGCCTCAGGCAGATGGAGAAGGGAGAAGCCTTGGGCGGGAGCACACGTCCAGGCCCCACCCCAAGCGTGCTGTCCTCAGCCAGCACTCACCTCCTAAAGGGCATTTTCAGCCACTGAGCTCCCCAATTCAATGGATGAATCAGTGCCGTAAACAGAAGCTCATAATCCGTTCACCCTCCCAATACACAGCTCGCTGCTACTGGGTTCATTTTAGATCTAAGCCATTCACACATGTGGAGATGGGCGAAGTCATCTAATTCTTTTAAAAAGAGCTCATGGTCAGGAACAGAAGCACATGTTCACAGACCACAGCATGAGTCACGCTAAAGAAAACACGGGCAGTGAGAGAAGCCATGAGAGGGGTGCCGCCTTTACCCTTGCTTAGAAGAGGTCCTTCCACTTGGAGAATGCTGTGCCTGTGTCTCTAGAGAGGCTGAGGACAGAATGTCCCAAAGGATAAAACAGCATATATGATGGCAAAAGAGATCAGCACTGATGTGGGCTTCAGTGTCCCCTAAAGTTTATGTGTTGGAAAGTTCATCTCTGGTGTGGCAACAGACTTAGTGGAAGGTGTCTGGGTAGTCAGCGTGGCAAGAGGATTGGTGGAAGTTGTCTGGGTAGTCAGTGTGGCGACGGGCTTAGTGGAAGGTGTCTGGGTAGTC
>NDGN011527404.1:2485-17967 GCA_002564285.1 Tympanoctomys barrerae
AGACAGACAGACAGACAGACAGACAGAGACAGAGACAGAGACAGAGAGAGACAGAGAGACAGAGAGAGAGAGAGCTAGATGAGGATAATAAGATAAAAGATGGCTTTAGCAGATCTCATTGACATCTATGTGGTTGAATCATTTTCCTGGCAATATATTGAATTATTTAATTGACCAATCTGGCAGCTCAGTTTCTTCCAGCTGGGTGGTTTTTTTGTCCATTTTCTCTAGTTATAACCCTGAGAAAAGAGAAAGAGGCTCTGGGAAGTTTGAACACCATAAATTTCCAGCTTACGTAATTGATGCGGGAAATCTTAGAGGGCTAGGAATTTCCTTGGGGCTTACCCAGTCACTAGATCTTATATTCCTGCAACATTATGAACACCTAGTTATCATTACCAGAAATGTGGTCCAGAATGATATTTGAACTAGACATCATCCTCACTTTTTTTCCTAACATCTGTTTGGGTTTTAAAGAATTAGGTCTTGGCATATCTTACAGAGAAAGTAGGTACGTAAAGGGAATCTCTCCCCTAATGCCAAGTGTTTTCATTACTTTCTAAGTGCTGTGACAAAATACATGATACTCACAAGTTAAGGGATGAAAAGTTTATTCAGCTCACAGTTTGTAGAGTTCTCAGTCCGTAGTCATCTGGATCCAAGGCAGGGCAGCATGGCAAAGGAGCATGGACAGGAGAAACAGTCCATGGTAGAGCAGGCAGGAGGTAGCAAGCAGCAAGCCTCCCTTTCTGTTTTTATTTCATCCAGGATACAAGACTATTGGTTAGTGCCACCCACACCCAGGGTAGGCATTCTGTCTTCAGTAAACCCATTCAGGCATACCCAGAACAGTGCTAATCCAATTAGGCCTAATCCAATTAGGACTAATCCAATTATTGCACATCTTCTATCCAAAGTCACATACATAAGATCCAGCCACATCCCAAGAGACCCACCCATGTGTGTATGAGCCTTTGGGGGGACGTCTAGATATAACCCATAACAACAAGTAATGCTTTGAAGGGGTCTGGGAGATCAGATTTCCTAATTGTCCTGGGTTTTTCTTAGTATCCTACTTCAGCTTGGGTTAAAAAATTGATTTTTTTTTTCCGGTACCAGAGATTGAACTCAGGACCTTGCACTTGCCAGGCAAGTGCTTATTCTACTGAGCTACCTCCCCAGCCCTGAGAAATGGATTTTTGTCGTCCGCCAGTGCATGAATGACAGCAGCATGGGACCAAACATCTTCTTAATATCTTCCTGTTTTCTGCATGGGCAGCATCTATCTTCCTCTCATAGTACTATAACGAGTGCTCTAAAAGTAGCCCCCATTCCCTACTACTGTCATGACATGTTTCGCCCACATACTCCAACATTTTAGTCTTGATGGACATGTGGTTTGAATTCCATGAGAACACGGGTCACAGTTTAACCAGTAGTTTCAAATCTGTATAACAACCCAGGATTTAAAGCAAAAATTTAAAAGACCATTTCTAGAAGCAGGGTGGTTTTTCTCAGAGCATCAATCTTGTGGGGAAACAAAACAAATTCTTTCTTTAAATAACTTTTTAAAAATATGTATTAATTTATTTGGTACAGGATCTCGCTACACAGCTCAGACTCATAGTGACCATGCTGTCTCAGCCTCCCCAGTGCTAGGATTACACGCGTGTGCCACCACGCCTGGTTTCTGTGGCTGGCTCTGCATGAGGCTGGCACAGCACGTGATACTGGCAATTGAACCCCGGTCCTTGTGCTTGCCAGGCAGGTACTTAGACTGCTGAGCTATATCCCTGGCCCAACAAAACAAATTCTTGGCCACCATAAGTCCATACAGAATGCTACTTTAGAATTTCCAGCTCTGCTTGGGTGGGAGAGGTTGCATCCAGTGCTGCATTAGGAGGGATTCTGAGGCTGGGACTGGATTCTGTGCAAAAGAATGCCACAATTCATCACAACTCCTAAGGTAAAGAAGTAGAAGTTTAGCCAGGCTTGTTGGTACACAGCAGGAGTATCTCTGTGAGTTAGAGGGTATCCAGGACTACACAGTGCATTCCGAGCCACCCTGGAATACATAGAGATCCTGGTTCCAAAAAAAAAAAAAAAAAGAGGTAGACTATTAACAGCATATATATCATATTTTGCCATTCCTGCTCTATACTATTAAGACCAGGTCTGCTGGTCTGTTAGATATGTTAGATAGCTTTTCTTTACAAAGTAAGAACTTCTTTTCTTTTTCTTTTCTTTTCTTTATTTTTCTTTTCTTTTCTTTCTTTTTTTTTTTGTACTGGGAATCAAACTTATGACCTCATGCTTGCCAGGCAGGCCCTGTGCTGCTAAACTAAATCTCCAGCCAAAGTAAGAATTTGAGAGTCCTACAAGAACTTGAGATAAAAATCTGAAAAGTGTCTAACATAGAAAACAAGCACTTTACTTTCCAAATAGAATACCTTCACTTTTGAGAAAACTAGTTCGCATGAATATATAAATGAATACTGATCACAGATTTTGTTGGCACTTTCAAATATGCCATAGTCATCTCCAATTGAAATTGTCACATAAAGTTACACATTTTTTTAAATAAAAAATCAGGTAATATCCAAAAATGCTATATTCTATAAAAATAATCTCAACCTTTCAAGGCTCCTCTGCCCATATCTCAATTTTGTGAAAAGTAAACATACTTTGATACGTTAAAATACTGTATAGAAGTTATTTTTATTGTTTTGGAATCTGAAAACTGTAGCACTCTAGGAAACTTGTTTTTGCTACCATGCACTTCTGTAGTTTTGCTTTGGTAGCATCCACCCTTGCTTCCTGAGTCCACCAGTCTCTTTTGGGGGTTTGTTTCAGGCATTGTGAATGTAACCCTGGGGTGATGGCGATCTTAGCATCCTCAGCTGCAGAAGCCAAGACCAGGGCAGAGGCCCCAGGTTCTGTTTGCACTCATCCTCTGAAACCGCCAAGTAGCAAGTGAGATGGCCCTGCAGAATGGCAAAACACTTCCAAGATTCTTTTCTGGGAAGCATCACCCAGAAATCTTTGGCTTGCTACTATGCGAGCCCCTGCAGCTGCCGTGGAATTTATAAATCATACCTCTCCCCAGGGCCTGGGTTCTCCGTCGCACAGCTTCAAAATTATATGAGTAAGAAAAAAATAGATGCAAGGCTATGGCATTAGAAAACTAATAATGTCTGTAAGGGGAAAAAAAAAGGAGTAGTACAAACTAGACAACAATCTAAGTTAGAGACCATGGGAATCTGGACCACTGCAGAAGCAGAAGCCCTTTCTGATGAACATGAGTCCTGGTCCCCAGGCTCCAGGCCCTCTGTCTAGGCCAGAATAGATACTACTGCATAATACCTGTTAAACTCAAGGACAAAATCCTATATTCAAACATGAGCATGAACCTTTGGCTGGGGAGGACATATTTATTCAGCAGAACTGAATTACTACAGATGGCCAATGCCCAGAGGTTTCTACCTGAAGGTAGAGAGTTTGTCCCAAGCTATCCAAAAGGAAAGGCTCAAGTCAATAATGTATTTCAGTGATACTGCTCTTCTGACCAAACATTTCCAGCATGACCAAGAATCCTGACAACTCTTTCACTACCTCCCTTACAAAGGTTGCTGCAGGTCCCTAAGGCAGCCCTGCCCTGCTCTTTCAACTTGTATAGTCCCAGGAGATCCCAATAACCCAGCAACAAGCCCGCCCCCTAACCTTTCGCTGAGCTCTCAGCTTCTGACTACAAGAGCTAAACAGTCCCATTCTCTGTCCCAGAGGCTCCAAACACTGGGCCTGAAGAATAGCTAATTGGTTTTTTACAAGCCTAAAATAATCCAGACATTTAAATATTGATGTTAATTTCTGGGTAGCTATAAACACAAATGGGGAAAATGCATGTTTAACCGCTTCCTCTCATTCCTTCTCACCATGATAGTGGCCCGAGTTGAAAAGTGTAACTCTATGAAGAGGAGACTCTTCCAAACTTAGAAAGATGGACCATTGCACTGTCTCATTATGACAGAATAGTGCAGCTACACACTGTCATCTGCTGTTCACCCCAAAACACCCTCATACACATTATAAGATGAAAGGAAGTCTGTGTGAATCCAGAGTTCTAGGCTGATGCAAGAACAACAAACTAAACTTATAATAGTTCCCATTAACTCATAATAGCCTGACATTTAATTCTGGATCAGGTCCAAGATACCATGGTGTCTTTAGCTGTGTGAGGGCACAGATTTGTACTTAAGATACCAGGGGAACCACTGAGCTGACATGCCCAAGAAGAAAACCACAGTACCATTTCTATTTTTCTCCCAATCTGTTTATCTCATCTGATACAGGTGCAGTCTTCCTATGCTGGTGTGGCCCTCCAACAAACTTTTCCATACTATTATTGTTTGTGTCTGGATGTCTTTCCAAAGCCATGTGAAGACATGTGGGTGGGCCTTTTAGAAATGGGTGAATTTTGTTTGTGATTGATTCCTGGTCCAATGCTGAAATTAACAGTGTGAGTGCTTTTGCTGTCTTTCACTGTCTTTAATCATTGCCCCACAGTCATCTGACACCCTGCCTTGGAGCCAGCTGATTATGGACTGAAACATTCACAAACTATGAGCTAAATAAACTTTCCTTCATTTAATTTTGGGCAAAAATTATTTTGTCTCAGCAACAAAATAAGTCACTAAGACACATACATTCCTAACGTGTGCTTATTTTTTTTTCCTTTTACTATTATATATAATTTCTTGAAATGGCTCAGTGCTTGCACTTTGGCTTTCACATGTATCTTGCTATTGCCATTAAAGGGTTATAAACTACCTATAGAACCTGCTTCCTTTCTAAACAAGGATCAAGGAACAGCATTAAGATGTAGTAGCAGTAATAGCAGCATCTATTGGGTCAATGTAAACATCATTAATATTATAATGCAGGTCATAGGATCACAATTTGTTGATTTATGCATGACTGAAAGTTGACCTGGTCTATTTCTCATAGACTTTTATGTTAATGGTACCTCATATTGTATTTATGGAGGTTCTCATATTAGCATTCTTTAGATTCTTGACATCTTGAGGGCAGTGACTTCATTAATGTGGAGTTCAAGAGTCAACATTCAATTTTATTCCAATCATATATTGATAGCATTCAGTTTACTTGATTTTTTTCTGATAACTGATAAAATACCTTACTGGGCAACAAAGGTAAAAACCTAAATTTATTTTAATAACCTAGGAAATTTCATCGTCTTCATTTAGTTTTAGTTATTCTATCTAAAGACTCTGCCTACTTGAGAGAAATGCCCAGTCTTAGATTTCTGTACTTTTTAAAAATTTAATTGTATTTTATTTTGAAGAGTAAAAACAGAAGCAAAAACAAATAGAAAAAAGACAGAAACAGGGTAACATACAGTAATACATATGTTGCAGATTTTCATAACATTTATAGCTAATTAACAATGGTTGTTATATTATCTATTTTTCTCATCAAATCTGTTGCTCAGATTAATAGATATAGTTATGCAAGATTGGGGAAATAATTGAATATTTGCAATTGCTTCCATGAAATCTTAATTTTTTTCTCATTTTTTTTGGTTTTAATTTATTTTAAAGGGAGTATAATAATTGATAAGTCAGTAGCAATGGTACACATTTAGAAGACCAAGATGAGGGTTATTCAACTATGGTTTTTGTATTGCACATTGCTGTCCTCGATGTAGTTCCTCAAAACACAGATATCAGCATATGGAGTTAGTCAAGATGAAAATTCTAATCATTAAATGGCATTTTTAAAAAACTGATGGAAATTATGAGTACAATCATGTCAGCCATCCTGTAGTATACTTGCATGTTTTTCCTCCTTCCTTTCCGCCCCTCCAATCTTTTCTCCTTCTTCTCATCTTCATTGTTTAATTCTTAAGTTCAGCTTCTTTCTGTTTCACTATATCTATTACACCTTTCACATTTTATTTCTTCTGTCAGGTCCTTACACTAGGGAGACAATATGATATTTACACGTGTGTCTGACTTATTTCACTCACGAGTATAGCCTCTAGTTGCATCCAGTTATCTATAAGGACTTCAAGTTTGTCTTTCTTTACAGCTGAATAGTACTCTATTGTATAAAAATACATCTTTTTCGTCCATTTCTCAAATAATAAGCATTTTTGTTGATTCCAAGATTTGACTATAACAAATTGTGCTGCTATTTACATGGATGCACATATATCACTAGGGTATGATATTTTCAGTTCTTTTGGAAAAATACCCAGAAGGAGAATAGCTAGATTGAATGGTATTTCCATTCCTAGTATTTTATGGAGTCTCCACACTATGTCCATAGTGGTTGTACAAGTCTAAATTTCCACCAGCAGTGGAGAAGAGTTCTTTTTGCCCCACAGCCTCTCCGGCATTTGTTATTAGTTGATTTCTTTATGATAGCCATTCTTTCAGGGGTGAGATGGTATCTCAATGCTGTTTTAATTTGTATTTCTTGAATGGCCAGTGCTGTGGAACATTTTTTCATGTATTTATTTTCCATTTGTATTTCTTCATGTGAGGAGTGTATATTCATCTCATGTGCCCATTTTTGGATTGGGTTTTTAATTTTGGGGGCAATTTTTTTATTTTTAGTTCTTTATATAACTTAGAAGTCCTCTGTCTGAGTTATTAATATTTTTTTCACAATTTGTGCATTGTCTTTTCACTGGCTTTGTGATTTCTTTTGACATGCAGAAACTTCTCAACAACATGAGATTCCAGCTGTTTATTCTTTGGAATACTTCCCATGCAGTTTGATTTTTGTTCATGAACTGTCTGCCTCCTCCTATATCTTCAAGTTTTCCACCTACTTTCTCTTCCTTTAATGTTTAGTTCTTTAATCCATTTTGACTTTAGTTTAGTGCATGGTGATAAACCCGGATCTAGTTCTAGTTTTTGGCATGTGGAGAGTCAATTTTTCCAGCACCATTTTTTAAAAAGAGGCTATCTTTATTCCAGTGAACATATTTGGGCCCTTTGTCAAAGACAAGATGGCTGAGTGTGTTTGTAGTTGTGTTTTCATCTGTTAATCTGTTCCATTGATCCCCAGGCCTGCTTTTTTGCTGACGATGTTGATTTCATCACAGTAGTTTTTAGTATAATTTCAAGTCAGGGATTGTCGTGCTTCCTGCCTTGTCTTTGTTGCCCAAGATTGCCTTTGCTATTCTAAGTCTTCTCTGGTTCCAAATAAATTTTAAAAATGTTTTCTCTAGATCTGTGAGGTATGTTGATGGTATGTTGATAGAGATTGAATTAAATCTGTATAACAATTTTGGGAGTATGGCCATTTTCAAAATGTTGGTTTTTCCTATCCAGGAGCAAGTAATATCTTTCCATTTTCTGAAATCGTCTTTGATCTCTTTTTTTAGAGGGTTGTAGTTTTCATTGTATAGATCTTTTCCATCTCTTTTTAGATTAATTCCTAAGTGTTTCAATTTTTGGATGCAATTGTGGAAGGCATTGCTTCTCTAATTTCTCTCTCTCAGTGAGTTTGTTATCTATGTAGAGAAATGCTATTGATTTATGGGTATTGACTTTGTATTTGGCTATGCAATTAAATTTGTTTATTAATTCTAGAAGCTTCTTGATGGAGTTTTTTGGGTCTTCCAAGTAGAGTATTATATCTTCTGCAAATAATGATAGTTTAACTTCTTCTTTACCTATTCTTATTCCTTTTATTTCTCTCTCTCATGTCTAATGACTCTAGCTAATGATTCCAGAACTATATTGAATAGGAGTGGTGATAGAGGATATCCTTATCTTATACCTGATTTTAGAGTAAAAGCTTTCCGTTTTTATCCATTTAGAGTTATGTTGGCTGTTGGTTTGCCATAGATGGTTTTTATCAACTAGAATAGCCATCTATTCCAATTTTCTGTAAGGCTTTGATTATGAACGAGTGTTGGGTTTTGTCAAAAGACTTTTTGGCATCTATTGAGATGATCATGTAGTTTTTGGTTTTGGCTCTATTGACATAGTGTATTAAATTTATAGATTTGCATAAGTTGAACCATCCTTGCATCCTTTCTATGAATCATACCTGGTTGTGTTGTATAATCTTCTTGATGATTTACTGTATTCAATTTCCTAGTATTTTATTGAGGATTTTTGTGTCCTGTAATTTTCTTTTATGGTTGGATCTTTCTCTGATTTTGGTATCAGTACTATACTTGGCTCCAGGAATGATTTTGGGAGTATTTCTTCCTTTTCAATTTCATTGAAGAGTTTGAGGAGTGTTGGGATTAAATCTTCTCTAAATTTCTTGTAGAATTCAGCTGTGAATCCATTAGACTTTTATGGACTTTTCTTTATTGATAAAGTTTTTATTACATTTTCAATTTCATTCACTGATACTGGGTTATTCAGAGTTTTTAATATTTTCTTGATTCAGTATTTTTTTTTGTGGTACTAGAGATCAAACTCAGGACCTTGCCCTTGCCAGACAAGCATTTATTCCACTTAGCTATTTCCCCTGCCCTTTGATTCAGTATTGATAATCTGTTCCTATCTAGGAATCTGGCCATTTTTTCTGTGTCTTCGATCCTGTAAGAGTAAAATTTTTCAATAATAGCTATTTATGATCTTCTGAATTTCCATGGGATCTGTAATAATTTCTGTTTTTGTTCCTGTTCTTCTCCAACATACCCTCTAGGTACAGTGGAAGAGGTGGTACTTGGAATGTTTTTGTGGTAGTTGAGGGGTTGGAGAATGGCAGTATTATAACAATTGAAGGGGTCATGGTCCAGGACAGCAGAGTTCATTTGAGACCCTTGTTGATCAATTGCAAAAGACCCTCGTGCAAGGGAACTATGGAAGATTTAATGGCTCTTCTCCCATAGGGTACTGTTTGAACAGATCTGGGAGCCTGGGCTTGTGTAGGTAGTGGTCAATTTTTGTCTTTCTGTTTGATTTGGAGCTGGTTATCCCACTGCTAACTTAGTCCTACATTTTTCTTTGAAGTTTCTGAGGATGCACAGCGGTTCCTAGCTAGTCAATTTTCCTAGCATCTTTGATGGCTGCCCTAACAAATGTCTGCCCTCCTTCTAGAAGCTCCTGCCAGAATCTTTTTAGAGAATCTGGACCTCATTCATACCTCAGAAAAGCACACAGAAGTAGTTCAGGAGTTTTTTGTGTACTGTACCTTGAGCTATATATGAGCTTACTTTGGCCACTTCTGATTGCTAAGTTAGTTGACAAAACTCTTTCTCTTCTTTTTTTTTTTTTTTCTTCTCATTATATTTCACTGAATGTAAGATGTCATTGACCCTAACACATACCATTCCAAGCACCACTGAGAAAGAAAATAACAATGCAAAGGACACCCTGACACACCCTGACTCATCCTGAATTCAGAGATGGAAAAGTATAAAAATACATGTATGTGAAATTCATGGAACAGTTTACATGTCTATCATGTGTTCCCACCCAAGGGACATTCGTCCTAAGAGAAGCTGGTGACCCGATCAACACCCACCTCCCCCTCATTTCTCTTCACCCAAATCCTGCAGACCAAGAGGAATGAGCTTTAGGGTTTTTAGTGCTTATTTTCATGTCGTCCTGCTATCTCCAAACAACAAGTGTCAGTGGCTGCTTCTTACCATGAAAGAAAATCCAACCTACAGTGCTTAGCTCTCAGTATGAGACAGTAGCTTTGAAAGTCCTTTCTGTTTTGAGAAAACCTGGCTTTCAAGACTATGCCAACCTATAACAAAGTCCTCTTTTAGATACTAGACATTGAATATTAGCTTTTTTCTTCCTGAACTATTTCTATAATAACCCTAAACTTGTCTGAAGTATACTGTTTGCGTGCCTCTGGAAAAAAGGGAAGGAATTCAATTTTTAAAAATACAAAGCAAACAAAAAAAGTTAAAGTACATTAAAACATTACAAAAACATTTCCTATTTCATATGTATAATCCCATGACACTTGGCATGAAGCAATAGGAAAGATGGGCATATAGTAAGGTCTATCTACCAAGCAAAGAGGAAATATTTCTACTTGCTTCCTTAGTTTCTCATAGTGAGTAATTTGCAAAGCAAAATTCATACACTGAGTTGTTGGTAACTTTTCAAACTACATAAAAGTTAAGTTATGTCTTATTTTCAAGGGGCCCACCACAGATACTGACTTATTAATTGACCCCTTTGCTATTTCAAATTGATAGTCTTTCCCACCAAGAACTGCCTTGACTTCTGTATTCTTTGTGCTGCAATCTTTGGATGAGTGAACACTTTCTTACCTTTGCTAGCTAAGTAGTAATACCTCACAGACAGAAGAGAGGCTATACATGAAAACTGATATTATCATACATGAATGTCAATTAGTTTTATTTGGAGGATACACAAAAAATATTCCAGAATAATGTAATGTAGAAGTTCTGCCTGCTACTGAAGGTTTTGTTCTGTTTTGTGTTTTATTCCTGGAATCCATTCAGAACAATCTCTACTTAGACAAAGAGGTAGCAGGAGCAGTTTCATGGCCACAGCTTAGCATCCTGAGTGGGGAACAACTATCTCATCAGGCGCTGGCTTCCTGCTAACATGTTTCAAGACACAGACAACAAAATCCAAATATTATGGTGATACTATTATAAAGACAATAATTGCTAGTACTATAAGTATTCAAAGAAGATCAAAATATGAATGCATTAATTTGCAAATAAGTAGTGAAATAAATACAACTTTCAGAATCACACAAAATTTTCCCATCCCATTTTTGCTCACTGAAGACTTATTCTTTCTCATATTTTCAGCTGTGATTTTTTAATAATATAATTGTGACTTTAAAATATAACTTGGGGAAACTATCATACATCTTTATCCATCGTGAAATGTGTTCTGCACCATTTTTCAAGGCCAAATTGTACACACATGTGCACTTGCGCTGTGAGTTCACGTGCATGGGACTGAGTCTCCAGCAAGCCTGAGTTTCAAATGAAAGTCATCAAGCATGGAAGTGAGCAAACATTGCTGACATTCACTTTAGAGACATTACTGTTGGCTACTGAAGGTGAACTAAGGTATTATCAGTTTTGCAAACTGTTATTTAGGATCCTAGAATAAATGACGACTTGTAGTTCAAAGATGTTCATTCCTATTGGAAGGATTACCGAAAGGGGATCATTTCTTTTCATAGTAATTACTAATGGTTTTGTATAAATGGAAGTATGATCCAATACTCCCTTGTCAGTTTTTCCTTCTGCTTGCAATAGCTGCTGGGTCTTACTCTGAGCGGTGCTTCTCACGGGAGCGATAACAGGATGCAGTGCACAAAAAGGGCCAGTGAATCTGTTTGTTACAGTCTACTTACTAAAGCTATGGCTACGATACACCAGTGCTGAAGTCAGGGAAAAGGCATCATCCAAACCCAATCCAAAGAAAATGCAAGCTGATACAGCACAAAGATGCTTTGTTTAAGAATGGCAGAAATTTCCAGCAACTATCAGGAAAAAAAATATGCAGGATGGGAGGGAATGTAACCAAATAACAAAACAAACCCAAACTAAAAGAGTATCTTTATAAACCAGCACAAGGACACTTTGTTTTTAAGTGCACACAATGAATTTTAAGGATCTTTGTTCAGGAGGGAAATAAAGTATTATAAAGCACTGACATATTTGATGGATGGACGGTTTCTGAAAAACCACATTATCAATTACTTTTTCCTTGTTTGGCTCCAGTCCAGTAATTTTTATTTGAACAAGCCACATGCTAGCATGGTTTTGATTGCAGGAAGTGACTGGCTGTTGTTAAAGGATACTATTTCGCTGATGGGCTTATCTCTTCCTCCCCTCCCCTTGCTGATGGGACTGTGACATGAAAGGCACAGCTTCAGTTGTGATAAACAGAATCCTGGATTGTTTGATGGACCCACCCGTGTTTTGCTTTCAGGCTTCTGTGGTGCCATCCAGACAATGAGTTCACCAGTGCTTCTGAGAACAAATACTTGAATTCAGGTTATTTCTGTGCTCAACTTTGATATGAAACATTGATTTCTCATGTTTGTGCTTTTCATAAATCTAAATCTATTAGTGAAAACCAGTGATGCATATTAGACTTTTAAAATATTATGAGAAAAATTCCAAGTGAACCTTGCTGAGACAAAAAGGATCTTTATGAAACAGTGCCTTGTTCTAACTTTCCTGTTTTTTAAAAATCTCATTGCAACAAGTACATTGAATGCTGTTCATTACTGCAAATATAAGAAATACAGCTGACTAAGCTGTATTGTTAATTGGCTTATTATAGTGTTAATTATTTTCCTCAGTAGTTAAAGAAAAAGTTGAGGACAATCATCAGTGGATGGGAAATTATCCATGAAATGCACTGCTAGTTCTCAGAGGCACATACGTGTCAGGATCTGCTATTCATAATTAGTTCATGATTTTATTTTTTGAGTCACCCCGAAACTGAAAATATTTCTAAATTCCAAAAGTATCATGGAAACTCTAGGTTTTGGATAATATGTTTTCTTGTTTCATATTTTAAACACTAATTTTAATGACTATTCCTCAGCTAAGAATTAAAAACAAAATGATGGGCTTAGAGAATGGCCATTTGATTATTATGATAATACAAAAATAACTTGAATGAGTTAAAATTAATTATGTTTAATGGAGGGAAGATAAATTTAGTAACATTTATAGACTCATTGCTTTATATAAAAATTCTAAAGATCTCCTACTACAGTTATATGAAATGTACTACTAATCACAATTTATTCCTCAAAAACAGATTTTTTTTTGAAAAAAGCACAATTATGTGTCTAAATATTTTATTTCTACCTGGTCTGGAAGACAGAGGCTTGAAAAATAGCAAAATATACTTTTTTTGAAAGATTCTTAGTTTTAAGTCTTACTCTGAAATTTTCTGGCTTGCTAAAATGGGGCAAGAACAGAGAACTTATTGGGAGCCCATGCATTCAATTATAAAACAAAGTTGAGAGAAAAATTAAGGTGCTATATTCAAGACTCAGCAAATGTTGGCTACCAATAGGGTAACATATCTAGGGAACAAATCCAGGTCCTAGAAGGTCAGTGAGGCAAGTCCTGTCTCAGTCACTTTTCTCTCATTGCTGAGATAAAATACCTGATGCCCAAATTTAGAGAAGGAAAGAGTTATTCAGTTCACAGTGTAGGCAAGTTTCAGTTTCTAATCAGCTTGCTCCAAGGTAGGGTGGCATGGAACAGGGACATCAGTTCAAGACAGCAAAAGCAACATGAGCAAAAGGGAGGTATGACAGAGCAAGTCTCTTTCCCTCTTCTGTATCATACGCAGGCTATCTGCCCCAGGGAGCAGGCATAGTGCCCAGACCCATAATCCAAAAACTGAACCATGAATCAAACTCGAACTCTGGAGGCCACTCAATGACTGTATGAGGATTTGGGAAGATATCTCAACACAAATCATAACATTCTACCTCAGCCCCTCAAAGATATGCACAGCTCTTTATGGAAAAGGCATTTTAGTCCATCTCTCAGTCGTCAAAGTCCTAAGAGTTTCAGGAATGCTGAAAAGTCCAAGTTCCAAGTCTCCTCTGAGAGTTAAGACAAATCTTTAACTGTAAGAATTTCTATACAAATGAAAAGCTAAACACTTCTAATATTCAATGGCACAAGATATATATCATAATTTCAAAAGATACAAGAAGAGGGCTACAAAACATTGGGACCAAATCAAGTCCATCAGGGCAAATATTAAGTCCTGTAATTCCATGTGGAACATCCATGGAAATTTGTGGTAAGTTTTGAGCTCCAAAGGACTTGTGTGGCTTCACCTCTATAACACTTTTGGTGGTTGCAGCTCCTGGGGCTTGTTTCTTACATCTGTTTTGGTCCCTCCTTACAACATTCCTTAGATGATTCACGTTCCTGGCTTTTCCAACGTTCTGGGGCCTCCACTGCACTTTAGGCTTCTCATTCACAGCTTCATACAATGTCATATCAGAGAACACTGTCTGGCCTCTAGGCCTTCTAAAACTGGGTGTAAGCCACCTTAACCTCACAACTCTTACATTCTGTATGCCCTTAAAATTAATACCATGCAGATACTGCCAAGGTCTGCTTCCAGCTGGAGCAGTAACCAGGCTTCTGCTCCTCTTGGCTTTAAGGGTCAAGTTCCTGGATTACCAAGCACTCTGAATCCAATTCTGAGGAACAGATTCTCTATGCCACCACCATTCTGGAACCTGGTGCAGTGGCCAGTACCACCATCCTAGAATATGAAAGGTTGCAGTTTTGAGGCTGTGAAGGATGGAGTCTTGCTGCTTCTTGTGATGTTCTGTAGCCATCTTTTCTGTTCTCTCATTTCTTCTCAACAATCAAGATCTCTGCTTTATCTTTGTAGTCCACAGCTTTACCAAAGCTTCCTTTTTGACCAAACTAACACTTTAAATCAATCTGCTAGACTCTTTTCTTTTGATTCTCAACATACATGTTACTAAAAGCCCCCAACAATATCTATGCCACCACCTCTATACTAGAGTGTCTTGTAATTGTTTTATTTTTATTTTATTTATTTATTTTGCCAGATTAATCAGCCACCCTTAATCTCAGTCTCAGACAATGTCTGAGCAAAATGCATGAGCATGAGCAAAATGCAGACAAATTCCTGCAAGCTACAACACATATTATCTGGAGTCTAACAACCACTACAGTCCCTCTTCCCAGCAGAAACCTGGCCTTTACTGGCAGGATTTCTTTCAGCCTTCTAGTCTTGTGAACTCTGAGCAGAATCTCCCACAGACCAAGGCATTCCAGGTCTACCCTTTTAGGTGACATCTCTGAAACCTTCTAAAATCTTCCCACAACAATTCTCAAAGGCTGTTGAACCACCTGGTCAAGTACAGTTGCAGTAACAACCCCACTCCTGGTACTAAATGCTGATTGAATTACTATTCTTTACTTGCCTAGACAAAATACCCAACACCTAAAGTTAGGGAAGGAGAGGTTTATTTAGATCACAGTGGAGGTTTCAGTTCATAATCAGCTAGCTCCAAGACAGGGTGGAATAGCACAGGGACAACAGTTCTTGGTGGCAGCAAACAGCAAAATCAACAAAAACAAAAAGGGAAGAGTATATGCAGACTACCTGCCTGAGGGTGGTGTAATACTCACATCCATAATCCCAGCATTGGATCATGAATCAATTACAAACTCTACAAACCCATCTCCGTGATGGCATAAGGCTTTGGACACACACTAAATATAAACCATAACAGTTCACAACAGAAATTAGGATCTTCCAGTACTTTAAGTCTCCATACTTAAAATTCCAAAAACAAAATTACATGTCCCTTCTTGTTACTATTTACATGTCCCACTGAAAAAGTAGTTAATACTTTATTTCACAACACTTTCTGTCTAAATTAACTTTGTATATTTGGTTTGAATAGCTGAATATATATATATATATATATATATATATATATATATATAT
>NDGN011527424.1:4957-15410 GCA_002564285.1 Tympanoctomys barrerae
ACACACACACACACACACACACACACACACACACACACAAATAAATAAATTAAAAAAAAAAACTAAAATGTTTTCAGTTTTGTCAAAATCTGGGAAACTGTAACAACATAAATTATATGCATACAGTTTGACAATAAAGCACACACTGTACATAATCATTATATCACAAATGCAGTAATAAAAATTTAAAAATTAAAGGGCACATTTATAGTGCCATTCAAAATTATATGTAAAGATACATAATTTATATCTCTGTGATTTAGCCCACTATTCTCTATGCCATCATCACTCAGCTTTTCTGTTCCTAGAACAAAATACCTGACACCTTACCTGAAGAAGAAAGGTTTTCTTTCGTTCACTGTTTCAAAGTGTTCAGTCCATGGTGAGCTGAATACAAAGCCGACCCCATGGTGGAAAGACATGAAGAAGTCACTCAACTCATGTTATTTGGGAATCAGAAGACATGAGAGCCTGAGAGAGAAGCACCGGAGTACAGAAGTAGTTTCCAAGATCGTGTCCTCATGCCCCACCCAGACATGCTCTGAAAAGCTCTTTATAAATTTCTTGGGTATCTTTTAAACCAATCAAGTTGTCAATCAGAAGTAACTATTACAATGTCTTCAAGTGATCAATTATTTTTTGTTGTAAATAATGTCATAAATGTTTTTAATGTTATTCACACCAGAAATTGCAGGCAAAAAACAAGCAGGTTTTATATTTGCAGTTGCTCTGTGGGGTGGGAGTGTGAAAAAGTAGAAATTCTCCTCCTTGACTCCCTCAGGACATAGGTAATATATGTCTGGAGTCCCAATTATTATGTAACAACACAGTCTTCACTTTCAGATCACTCTGTCTTCTTAATAGATATAAAGCCTGCAATCTTCCTAGGAGGCCAAATAAAGGAATATGATTCTACAAAGAACAGTGTAAGACATGTGACAATGAAGGAAACATTTATTCTCATGGAAATCTACATAGGAGTAATCAGAGAAGTCCCACTTACTACATTGGGTCAACTGGTTAGGAATGGAGTCTATAAAAAATACAGAAGTTTGGACTTTCCACTATGGCAGGTAAATACCCATAAGTACAGGTGATACTGGACCATCATGGGCTCTGGGATAAGGCTGTGCTCCATGCCTTAGATGAAGGAGCTAAGGCAGGCACACACAGGTCTCACAGGATTAGACTTCTGCAAGTTTACCAGGTTAGAGACAGAGCACAAAGCCTTCAGGAGAGAAGGCAGCATGCTGCATAAACATAACAAAAAGTTAGCATCTTAAAAGCTGCTTAATTTCATTGAATTACTTTTTTCAGTTTCTGTATTGAACTCTGCTTTCCATCTTAAGTTCAAAACATTCTGTCACTTAAATTCATGTCACTTTTACTGATTTATTTAACTTATAACTCAAGCATTCTAGAGTTTAAAGTAGAAACATAATGCCTAACACATTAAGCAATTATAAGAATTACACAACAGAATACACACAGACACAAATAAACACATAGGACAATCCACCAAATAGGAATTGTTTGGTATTATTATTACCAAAGTGATTATCAAAGTTATAATTTGCAAAGGAAGTTTAATTGTTGACCGGGGTGCATATTAGGATTAGATTGTCAGGTAGATTTTCTTCTTGCTAAATCACCTGACTCCTCCTAATCAGCCTTTAAGCCACCTATGCAAATCTGAGGTGTAAAGATGGGCTTAAAGCTTGGGCAGGAGAGGATAAATACTTCAGATATAGGTTTAAAAAATAAATAAAACTCAGGAAGTAAACAATCTATGAAAATCTATTTAAAATATGGAGTATTTGTCCTGTAGCCAACCCCGTATGTTCACAGAATACTGATGGTTCACAGAACTTTCAGTTTAATTAGGTTTGCAGAAAGCTGAGAAAGGGACAGCATTGAGCATTCTATGGTGGCTGTCATTGTCTTTCATAAAAGTGCATATATACATCATGTTACAAGTTCAGCTATTATATGAAATTAATTAGATTATTTTAATCCAATTAATAGTATTTTTAAGAACACTCTTACTCTAACTACAAAAAGCAAACAATATGGATCTGTAAAGACTATATTCCTGATACAAAGTTTACTTCAGTAAATGTAGTGGCTTAACATATTGAATTCTTGTCACTAGGAAAGCACTAATTAAGTCCCATTTTCCTTTCTGTTGTGTTTTTGATGGTAACTTGAAAGTGGAATAACAGTGAATAACTTGTCTTCAACAGATTTATAAAACATCTACTAGTTGTATTGCCTATTACCTGACAATCACTTATAATCATGATCCCAAAGACTTACATAAAGTAATAAAGAGGAATTAAAGAACTGGCCCAATAGCTCAATGGACTAAAGCGTCTGCTTAGGCAGAGCTCAGTGGTCCAGGTTCAATCTCTGAAGTGCAGTGCTGGCCCCGTCCCCTGGGGAGCACTGAAACTGTGATTGAGACTGGGCGTGGTGGTGCGTGCCTGTAATCCCAGCACTTGGGAGGCTGAAAACAAGAGAATCACTACAAGTCGGATCTGCATAGTGAGACCCTGTAGACCCTGTTGACCCTGTACTAAAATTTAAAAAAAAAGAAATTAATTATCTTTAGAATTAAGTACTTGAGCAATATCTTGTTATTATCATTTGGGATCAGCCAGAGAAGATTTAGAATAATTTGACACGGACCACTAAATATTTCACTTAGTAATAGTAAATTATTTCTAATCTACATAATTAAGTCTTATAGTACATATAAAAATCCTTGACTCCAACTTGAACTAAGATATATGTTGGATTAAGAATTTATCCAAATGATCAAGATACAGTTATTCTATCAATCAAAGCATTTATCGACCAAATACTTGAACAATTGTGTTCTCTGCCCATTTCACTCCACCATTTCTAGGAGTTTCCTTGCTACACTGCCATTTTACAATAGGAGCAGTCATGTTTTCATAAGATAACCTGATCTCTGTGGTCACAGGCAATTTACCCAAGGAAGAATTGCTGACCCCAAATTAGTTGTTTCCACAAAATGTTACATGACAACCAAGGAAAATTATACTGAGTGCATCTCCAGATGACTTAGCAAGAACATAAAAACAAGAATTTTATTATAGCCAAATTTTTAGTCACGTGGAATGAAAAGAAGACAATGCTGGGATAAATCAGGAAGGGAAAAGGAAGATCTAAGGAGACAGAATTTAGTTTTTATTCTGCTTCTTAGACTTACTTTATTCCTCTTTTCTTTTATTTCCATGTAAAGCTAATCTAATCTTGCACTTAATTGTTCTTACTGCTTGTGCTAATTGAGCTGTGTTCATTTTTTTTTCTTGCAACAGAAACAGTATTCACTGAAGCATATTGTGATTCCTTTAAAGATTTAGAAATGTAGTAGATCATTAAATTCATTTGAACTGCAACCTAATTTGAGCAAAGTTAAACTTTCTGTGTCCTTCTCGTAGCCTATAAAATGCCATGTGCATTATGACTCTCTATCAAGTCCTGATATCTTTGAGAGCTTGAACCTTTATAGAGTCGTTCAGTTTTACTTAACCTAACCTAGGTGATGACCATAAGACAACCAGAACTAAAATCCAGATTGTAGGATCCCTTTCTATATCCTTCTATTATGACACATGCCTTTTATAAGTGCCAGCAGACATGGAAATGTGAGCAATCGTTCTCAAACTATGCGAACTCTTTAGGATATTCCAGTCACCCTTAATGTACAAGTCCTTGAAGTATTCAAAGGAGACTTTTTTGTATTAAAAAAGTAAAGCAAAATTTTACAAAAAGCAATAGGCAAATAACATTATTTAATACTTTGTATATTGTAACCTATAATATATTTATTCAGAGTACTGGTTATAGACATTAAAATTGTCCAATCAATATTAGTACAAACCTATTATTTCAGTGAGCTAAGATATGCTAATGACATAACTGCCTTGCATTTTTCCCCTTTCTCTTCTGTCCTTTCCTCTTTCCCTCCTCCTAGATTGTTTTTCCTTTTGAACAAATTCTTCCCATTTTACAATATTTATTCTACATTTTAGACCTTATTTACTCATTCATTTTCTCACTCTAAGGAGACAATATGATGCTTATACATGTGAGTTTATTTATGTCACTTATGAGTGTGTTCTGCTATTGTGGAACTTATTATAGAGATTCCTCACAAAGGTAGGATTAGATATCCCATTTGACCCAGCTATTCCCCTTCTGGGTATGTTCCAAGAATAATTAAATATATCACACCTCAGTGATATATGTGTACCAAAGTTCATGGGTACACAATTTGTAATAGCTAAATCTGGGAAACAACCCAAATGCCCATGTACTAAGGAGTGGATATAAAAATGTGGTTTTCTTATGCAATAGAGTACTATTCAGCAGCAAAAAGGGTAAATTTGAAATTTTTATAGGTAAATGAATGTAACTGGAGGCCATACTCATAAGTGAAATAAATCAGTCTCCTATCAGGCATCTTATATAGACCATCAGGTAGCAAACTAGAGCCAACATGTCTAATATTTAAAATATGGGTTTTTAATCCTCTCAGTTCAATGATATTTGCCAGTGAGATAAGCTTTTTAGCCTTAGTCTTCTCAACTGTTAAATAGGAACACTTATACATTCTATTTCCTGTAATGATTGTTGTGAATATCTTATTTTTTAATAACTATTTAATAACTACTCATGATAAACTAAGGAGTTGTTTGCTTGTCATCAGTTCTGACTACCTCTTCATGAGCCTTCCGCACTCTCAGGGTAGCATCAAGAATGCTACATGTTCAAAATCTGCTTCTATTTTGTTTCTGAATACAATCAGGAGTAAAGCCTCAGAGGAATGCTCTCTTATGAGTCTTGAATCTGAAACTGCTGTGTGGGAAAAGCAAAAAGGAACAGTTGTGAATTCCGCAATTTTAAGGTACAAATTTTTGCCAGACAGCAGGGTGATTGGAGCCCTCACTCCACCAGCGACTTCTCAGCTAAGCAGGTGGCTCCTAAGAGGGAAAAAAGCAGCAGTTCTTGCAGAGAGGCCCTCTAGGCTCAGTCTGATGTTTTCCCAAAAGCAGTCTGTCCACTGCTCTGTCTCAGTTATTCTTCTCTCGTTGCTGAGACAAATACTGTCCACTCAAAATGAAGGAAGAAAAGGTTTATTTAGCTCACAGCTACTGGAGGTTTCAGTCCACACTCAGCTGGCTCCAAGGCAGAGTGGCACATGGCAGAGAGCAGCTGCTCATGGCAGAGGCAAAGAGCAAGAGAGCAAAGGCAGTGGCAGCAGCTCAGGCAACCAGCTAGCTTCTCCCCTCCTTACATGGTAGTGCAAATTACCTGCCCCAGGGCAGGCACAGCGTCCACATCCACAATTACCAATCTCAAACTCCAAAAGCTGCCTCATGGCTGCATGAGGCTCTGGCAGGTGGTGGTGGGGGGAACGGGACACAACTAGACACAAACTATAGCAGGCTCTAATGATTTTGTGATCTTTTCAATTCTGCCAGTAAGTCCCTTTCTTAAACTTGGCATACAGGATAGGATTCTTGAAAAAGAAAAACAACCAAAATCACATTTTAAAAATGTGCCTGGAGTAGAGTGTATGAAGCTCTCACATTATATCTCCTATGATTATTTCTTGGTGAACTTTTTGGAGGCAATATTTTAGGGTAGGTTAATTGCCCTCTAAATAACTAAATTGAAATTACTGAAATACTTAAGGTCTTCCTTTTTATTTATAAATCACATAATTTTTAAGTTGATAGAATAATGAATAAATGTTTATTTCCCAATTTTTCCTCCTATGCCCTATGAACATATTTTAATCATCTAAATAGTCATAACTAACTTCATTTATGTTTTAATGTTACCAATAGGCAGTTATGATGGAATATATGACAAAAGGGAGTATGTATAGAGACAAAAGAATTCTTTATTTGATGCAATGGGTATTTATTAAAGCAGATGCATTTGCTGCATTAAATGGTTTTTAACTGAACATGAGACTAATATTTCTATATAGGAGATAAAAAAGACACATAGAGATAGAAGAAATACAGATGTGAAACTTATGGAAAAGCAGCATCATGCAGTAATATTTATTTGCTAATTTCTATAAGAGAACCTAAACTGTACATCTTATCATTTACTTAGTCATATAAGAAAAAATTTCAGAGAAAAGATTTGTTGAAATCATTTGGAAACACTAAGAAACAAAAGTTCAGGGAAGTCAAATTACTCTTGACTAATGTGGCTTCAATTCTTACTAGATTTCTGACAGTAGCATATCAATAGATACCAGCTGACACTAATACCAACTTGAAAGTTCTTCAAGATGTTTTTTAATTGAAATACTGAAGGTCTTCCTTTTTTTTCTTATAGAATCCATGACTTTCAAGTTGATAGAACAATTAATTCCTATCTATTTTCCAATGTCTAGCTGTGAAGCAACTGTTTCAATCGCCTAGTCTATATTTTATTGAATATGAGTCTTAATAAATGTCAATAAATAATAAATTTAAATAGATAGCTTTTTAAATCATTTTGAGGCTTCAGAATAAATGCCATGAAAATGAACTCATTGTAGATAGTACCATGAAAATGATTCCATTATGTCAGTTGTAAAATAGTTTTATTCAAGTTGGCATTTCCAGTTGGCCAAGGAAGGGATGACACCTGCCATGAGGCTGCACTATGAAGGCTCTGGGAATCTTGTTTTTAATTCCATTTCTTTATTTCCTACTCTTATGGTTTTTGCCTAGTTGTCCTCCCAAAGCCTCCTGCAGTCATGGGGCAGACCTCTGGTATTTATGATTAACTCATGATCCACTTGGATTATGGCTGTGAGTGCTACTGGGATTATGAATGTGAGTGCTACACCAGCCTGGGGTGGATAGCCTAACTACAACTTAAGGGAGACAGAGTTGCTCTCTGTTGCCCTTGCTGTTGCTGCTACTCCTCCCATTTGCTCTCTGCTCTTTGCCACTGCCATGAGAGTTTGCTCTCTGCCATGTGCCACTCTGCCTTGGTGCCAGCTGAATATAGACCGAAACGTCCACTAACTGTTAGCTAAATAAACCTTTCCTTCATTTTGGGTGTTGGGGTTGGATAGTTGTCCCATCAATGAAAGAACAGTGACCAAGATATATACCAATTAACCAGCCTATACTACAAATTTTATTTCTAACTTCCCCAACATATGCTCTAGTTACAATCTGCTTCTCCCAGGGTAAATACACTACAAGATCCTTTTTTTCCTCCTTAATTTCCTTTTGGTCTAGTTGCCAAAGGGATTGTGGTTTTTAAATAGTGAATTAATCACTTGTAACTTTCATAAGTTATAATTTATTGAATGATGACTGTAAGATAAATCTAAGCATATATTTTTCCATATAGTTGCCATAATAATTCTAAATCTTGTATCTACCACGTACAGTAAGCATCAGTCAGAATTTCACATTTTGTGCCACTTTAAAATCATGTTATATACTCCGGTTTCTCTTCAGATCATATAAATCTTTCCTCTGTTACAATCACATTATAACTCTCTGATGACCAGATAACTTCAATATGAGCTCCTTAATGACTTACCTGTTCCCTTCTCATGAAGTGAGGAAGAGGAAAGAATTCATTATTTGACAGTCATCCCCAAAGTTTGTTTTGCATCTAAAATATCAATAAAGTTTAAAGTGCCAATTATTTAGAAGACAAAATACTTTTTTAAAAAAGGAAGAAGAAAATGCTTTCCAAACTTGGAGATAATTTTAAGTGCATGTGATTGGAAAGATCACTGATAGAATACAAGCTATAAAATTTTTTTTTTCAATTTTCCCTATGATCTCAACAAAGCAATAATTGTTTTAGTCATGTGATACTATGAATTTATGTTGTACAACCCTTTCAAAATCAATTATAAATAATGTGTGTTTGAATCCAGGCAAACATAAAGAGGGCATCTATGCCTGTACATGCCATTTGAAATGACAGTGCATTCACAAAATATGATTTCCCATGATCCTTACATAAGCATGTTAAGTGATTTTAATGGGGTTATCAGTAACTTATTCAACATAATTTTAAATATGTAAGGCACTGAGGAAAGGATTTGGTGTTGAAGAAAGCCTAAGGAACCATAGGTAAGGACAGAGTTTCTGATATATTCACACTGTTACAGGATTGTGAGACAGGAAAGAATTCTGGGAGAAGTTTGCTCTTAGGATATCAGGACACTGAGAGGGTAGAGAAGGGCATGACCATTCTCATGATAAATCCAAACTAACTCTCTCTCTCTCTCTCTCTCTCTCTCTTGGAACCAGGGATTGAACTCAGACTCTTGTGCTTGCCAGGAAAGGATTTATTCTACTGAGTCATTACCTGGCCCCCTTGTCCCAAACTTTTGAACAAATTTTTTCCCTAGAGTTCCAGGATATGCACAACAAACAGCACTGAGTTAGGTATCTGGTTACTGTAATCAGACAAGATTCCTCAATAAACTAATCAAAAACTGAACTCATTACTGGTAATACCAACAAACTTACAGGTGATGGGCTAAAGCACAGATTTTCAAAAAAAATTTTTTTAAGAAAAAAACAGTTATCAAATAGTGGTCATAAACATCCTGATCAAAAAAGTGAATAAGATTTTAAATCAGTATCCTTACTTGTTTTGTTTTAACTTGCAAAGGATTGTTGATTTTTCTTATTTCATTCTCAGGATTTTTATCTGCATTATCAACCAAAAAGAAACATATTAGGATTTCCTACGTATATTTAAAAATTACTGCTTAGCCACTGAACCTTTGTTCACAATTCAGTCCAAAAGTCTATCATGTCTGCATCTTGTCCTCTGAATCACTACTATGAAGACAACAGTATGCAATGCATTAATTATTATAATTGTGCTACTAACCTGTTGTAAAACTTTCATTGCTAGTTTATCTTTTTTCTCATTGAAATGAATTTTAAAAAACCTTCCATGCCATAAAAAAATTAAAATATCTAGCACATGAGGAAGCTCTTTTTTATAAATTTACTTCAAGGATTTGTTCTTAGATGTTTCAGAGTGCACCTAAATAAAATAAAATCACACAACTATGTTTGAGCACAATTAGCAGTTTTAATAAGAAAATATAAATTATCATGACTAATTGTGAATTAGCACAACTTCATTTTTGTACTAGTTTATTTTTTTTAACTGTAAGTTAGAAATTGGAGTGAAAATTAATAAAGATAAAAATAATGTTTGCTCTAAATACAATAGATGATTCATGAATGAAATGGTTTCATTGGTTACCAAAAAAAAAAAAAAGCCTACCAGAATATGAGCTCCTCTAAAACAACCTATGGCTTTAAACATATATACAAATAATGCATAAATACCAGTAAGGTGAGAAATAACCACCTTGCATTGTTTTTCTTTCTGATCTTTATATCTATAGAAATCTTACTGTTGTCGTCCAACCTGATTAACAGTGGGACTATTGCTGAAATATGTTCATTCCATAGACCAGACATGTATCAAGCTTGTTTCTTGTTACACCTCGACATACTTCAATTTCATCCATTCCCATCTCTATTTTGTTGTGTTAGTTCATCATTTTTTCCATCCTACATGCAGGCAGTTACTCATCAGTTTCATATAAACATCAAGTTCTCTTTTAAAGTACATAATTTCCTAGTAGCAATTAAAATAGCAAAGTAAATAACAGCCTTAAATATCTTTCTTTTGAAAACTTTGAATGTTATTGCAATCAGACCTTTTTCAGTTAACATAGGAACTTTTATGGCCTGTAACAGTGATGGCAAAACTTTTAGAGATTTAGTACTTAATCTGCAACCCAAAACCTACTTAATTATTGTGTGGTGCCAAGACAGAACTCAAACCATAATGCTTGGTTGAGGGCGAGGCTAGAGCACCTTAGGCTTCCTGACCATAGAGAGGGTTCTGCGTGTCTGCCAAGGCGTGTGTGCCATGCACTTGCCACCCCTGGCACATAATGAGTCCTGTGTTGTCTTCTTTTGTATTTTGCATTTCATCTTATTGCTGTCCTTACAGAACAGAGGAATTCTTTTCTACCTTAGGGCTTTATACACATTCATTATAGATTTAGAATGCTCTTTTATTTTTGTTGGCAAACTTCATCACTTTTCATCTGTCTTATCTCAACCTCAGTTATTTTTCTTTGAAAGTTTGTTGGAGAATCAAAACAACTCATTCTGGGTAGGCCAAATAGCTCAGCAGATTAAAGTGTCTAGGGATACAGATCAATGACCATTTTGTATCTGTGTATTCAAAATGGTTGGGATAGATATATAACTACATTTTCTTAATTCAGTGAATAGAGGTATTTGTTCTAATAGTTTGTAAATAGGATATCATGTCTGCGTCTTGTACAAAAAATAACCACTAGGAAGGCAGTATGCAATGTGTTAATTATTGAAACTGTCCT
>NDGN011527429.1:470-12697 GCA_002564285.1 Tympanoctomys barrerae
TCTCTCTCTCTCTCTCTCTCTCTCTCTCTCTCTCTCTCTCTCTCTCTCTATGTCTCAACAGAGGATTGAATCTAGAGTTTCTGCACTGAGTAATATACATACCCAGACTTTTCCTATTTACTTTTCCTTTTTTTAAAGCAAGGTTTCACCAAGTTGCCAAGTTGCCCAGGTTGGATTTAAACGCATAGTCCTACTGCAGCCTTTCAGAGTGCTGGGATCACAGATGTGCATGCCTTGTCTGGCTGCCTTTTCCTATATTTATATTTTTGTGATTATTCCTTACGTGTTACACAAAAGAAATAGAAGAACTCTTATTATTTAAACTCCCAACAGAATGACGTTTCTCACTATATGGATTTCAACAGTGTATATATGAGAGTAAAGAGGTAATTTTACTCATATCAGGGATTTAGCTAAGTGAGGGCTGATTGGTCCTTTGTTTATCTATACAATGAACTGCAAGGGGAATCTCTTACATTATCTTCCTTTTGCCAAATTGGCAGGTTCCCTCTGTTTTATCTTGGCATGTCATACTCCCAAACTTTGCTTGTGAGCATGGGAAGTCTTTCCTTAGACATGAAAGTCTGCAGGGACTATTTGTCTGCCTTTCCAATGTTTCTAGCCAAACTCATCAGCATTCTACTCCTTGAAGTTAACTGTGGCAACTATGAAAAGGGAGATCTGGTACCTCTACCATGTCTAAGCCCTAAAGGACAACACATTTGAGTCCTGCTTACAGTAGTGATGCTATAAATGGCCAGCATCCTGTGGGGACATACAATTTATCAAATACATAATTCTTATTCCTGTAACTTTTCTTGCATCTGAGACTCCTCAAATTTACCTATATAGCTGATTTCCTAGTTTCCCTTCCCCCAAAGCTGTCAAGCCTTCTATTGTAGTAATCAGAATTTATTTATGCTTTCACTAAATACAAATGCAGCAATCTTTGCTTTGTCTTGGATGGTTTCTTGTTTTTCTGAAATTATGATTCTTCTATCCCTCAACCTATTCTAATATTTCCAGAATTTTCTACCATTTTCCAATTCCTGCTTGGCCACTCACTATTAGAAGCTATTTAGAAGCAGGAGACTCAGTAAATAGAGATCTCCTGTCTCAGTAAATAGTCACATCATTTTCATATATTTTAAATCCTTTATCACATATATTTTGGCTATTTAATCATTTTCAAAACAATATAAATTGTTTTTTGGCTTAATGATCTCATTTCCTGAAGAATTACAAACTTGGAAATATTGTTTTATATCTTGTATAAATCTATCATAATACCGCACATACATAATTAAAAGCCAATTTGAAACATCTGATAGTTGAAAAGCTAGTCTATGGGACATGATAAATATTCATCGTAATCATAATTCTTCCAGCTTTATCCTTGTAAATCCTTGTCTAATCCATATATCCAATTATCTATTCATATGTATACCATTTCTGTCTGACCCCCTGCAAGTTGTCTTTATGAAACTCTCTTTGAGGACTGATAGAATAAGCATATATGAAGCACATCTACAGCTTTGGTAAATCTGCTTACAAAAAAAAATGGCTTTTTGCATTGTTTCATATCCTTTAAGTGTGAACCCCATCTGAGAATTTAGGGCAATGAAAGGTTCATTTCTCATGATAAACTTGCGTGCTTCTTTCAATTAAGCAATAAGAATTCTCTAATCCATGAATCCATCTTCTCTGCCCTGACTGCTGTGAAAATTAAGACCTGAGTTTGTTTGTTTAGTGATTGGAGTTGCCTTCAGTCAGTATACACAATAAATATGCGTGTCTGTGTGTGTGTGTGTGTGTGTGTGTATGTGTATGTGTGTGTGTACATGCACATATGAGTGTTTGTAGAGTGTTCTGTTTTTCTATTTTCCTATTTTTTTAATTTAAAAAAGAGGCTTTTTGCATTGTTTCATATCCTTTAAGTGCGAAACCCATCTGAGAATTTTAGTACAGGGTCTACAGGGTCTCACTATAGAGATCGGACTCATAGTGATCCTCCTGTTTTTCAGCCTCCTAAGTGCTGGGAATATAGATGTGTGCCACCACACCGGGTCTGGGTCCCAGTTGCAGCATGCCCTCTGGGGGGTGAGAGGGTTGTTGCTAGCAAGGCTGTGGTGCGGAGGATCGAAACCCAGTCCCTGTGTCTGCCTAAGCAGGCACTTTAATCCGCTGAGCTATCAGGCCAGCTTGGGAGTGTTATGTTTGAATCTTTCATTTTTTACTCTATCCTTCCTATTTGCTGTGCGTTAACTATGCTGGTATCGTCATACTTGTGTATGTGTTGTAAATTTCAAATATAGGTCAGAGTATAAGACTAAAATGATGACCAGGGTGCCACCGACTCATGATCTTGGGCACTTGGAGGCCTCTTATTGCCAGGCAGACTAGGTTAGTATCACTCATTCAACATTTGTCAAATACTGAGTCATTAAGACAAGGAAAGGCAAACTATGCAACCTCTTGAGACTCTTTTCTCCTACCATTCATTTTCACCGATGTATGTTTTTGATTTATAAAAATGTCTGAATGTCTTTCCATGGTACAAGGTCAGTTTTTGTATAAATGTTATAAGTGAAATTTATGAAGCTTTGTCCATGTTTGCCACATAATCTGTGAAGAATCTTCTTGAAGTATCTAAAAAATCAAGTATACTTTTGAAGTGCTTACTAGGACATAGGAAAGAACGAGAAATGTCCCCAAAAGGATTTTAGGGACAAGAGCTGAAGGTACAGATGACATAATGGGTTATAATATCTGTGAAATCAGAGGATTGGGAGAAAATTGTTAACTATTTACTAATAGCAGTCTTAAATTTTCTTTTCAAAATCTATAGTTAACATTGGTACCCAGATCCTATACCAACATCAATTTGAGTCCATTCTTCAGATGTTAAGAAAGACCTGCCTCTAAATAACCCAGATTGTCAACTCTACTCCTGTATGCTAACTCAGTAGAAGACAATGTTGCATGGAAGATCATTTCCAAATAACAAGCACAATTTGTATTACTTGGAGTTTATTTGTGAAGACTGTAGTTCTAAAGGCACAAGTTCAAAAGATCACAGTTGGAAAACTTGTACTCTGGTCACCTGTAAGTTTGTCACATGATGTGAATTAAATGCTTACTATGGGCCAGTGTTGGAGCAAGTTACATAAAACTGGTCTTTCCCATTATCAGCTATCTATCTCATTCTGCGGGTTCCTCTAATTTCTAGCAGGACCACAAGAATTTATCTTAAGACAGTTATCACAACAGTGATTTTTATAAACAAAAACTTTATTTCAAATACATTTTACAGTTTGTATATAATTATGATTGATTTCCAGATTCTGAAATTTAATAATAAATTGAACAGGCAATGTACAAAATAGGATTGTATTTTTCTCTCACTTAGGTCTACTGAATTCCTATAGTTATTCTGGTAATTTTCTTTTATTTTTTTAAAAACTAAGTCAGTTGAGACAACAACAATGACATGACTTTTATCCTTGTGGTTATATTTTGAAAAGCAAGAAAGAACCATTCCATTCTTTACTTCTTTGTATCTTTAAAAACTTGCAAATGGGAAATAAAATATTGTATGTCTGTACCAGACATTGAAAAATGATGTATTTTGATGAGTGGCATTAGTTTGTCCTTTTTGGTAAAAATAGTTACGTAAGAAAATTAGTAGAATAACTAAAACTATAGGACAGATGTTTAGTGTGCCCAAGTAAACATGACTATTTTAAAGAACCTTTACCAATACTATTGCATTAACTTTACATATTAATTACAATGCTTACTTATCAACCCGTTTTTTTTTTTTCTTGTTGTTTTTTTTTTTTTTTTTTTTTTGCTAGCTATGAGACTGTTTGGGAAACTCAAGAAAATAAATTGTATTTTTTAAATAAATAATCTGAAATTCAGACATTGAACTGACTTAGACTTAACTTTACTTCCATTATTTTGATTGAAGTTTTGCTAATGATGTGATGTCATAAAGATAATTTCTCAATGTTTAAATATGGCGAGAAGGAGTGTTTGGCTTTTTTAAAAAATGTGTATGTGAACCTCAAGCAAAATTGTCAGAATTGAGATTTTTTGGGGAAAAAAGTCTTTTTTATTCTTGCTAGTATGTTTTTTTGTTGCTCAAGAACTGGTACTAGGGATACAATTATTATGTGTTAGTCCTGTAAGGAACTAAAAATCTGAAAGATCAAGAAATGGATGTTTCTGAATTGATGCACTTTAGGACAAAATGAACTGTATTTGGTAGAAGAGAGAGGGTGGGATTTGTGCCTTGGTGTATATAGTTTTCTTAAACAAGATTCTCCCCATCAACTTTGCCTAATAAAGCTGTTTCTCAAAGCACCTGGCTGGGACAGGGAATGACACTGCCTGGGTTGTCTACAAATGCTGAGCAGAATGTTTACTTCCCAACTCCAACGGTGGCTACTTTTCCTTGCAAAAGAACTACAAGTTGTTTTGCCAGTATTAAGTGGGTGGTAGGTTTGTGCTTTTGCTGTATTTTCAGTGTTCCAGTTTCTGATAGACTCCTGTTTTGTCATGATGAACAGCATGAAGAATAGAAAAGCAGGAACAGTAGAAATGAGGTTGCAGTAGACATAGTGCCCCTGACAGTGAGGCATAAGGAAAGACGGAGTTGTTGAGAGTTTCCCATCATTACCTACTTTCTGACCTCAGTCTCAGGGTGTTCACAGAAGTCTGAGGTCACAGTAAAAGCATGGCACAAAGTAGCAGATAAAAAAGAAGAGCCCAGCAGAGAGGAAAATAGACCTACCTCTTAGTTGTATTAGCAAGTGTAGAGGTGTTGTTTGGAGTCTTTAAATAGCAAAATCCTCTTTTCTATCCCAAGAGCTTCTGATTCATTATGTGTGGAATTAGGCTCAGGAATCTATATTTTAAACAATATAGGGGCCAGGGAGATGGCTTAGTAGAACGAGCACTTGCCTGGCAAGAACAAGGGCCTGAGTTCAATCCCCGGTTCCGAAAAAAAAAAAAAAAAAAAAAGAAGAAAAAAAAACACAATATAGTCTGAATTCCATTGATCAGACTTTGTAAAGTATTTGTTGTAGTAGGAGATGTAATGGGCAAACTGTTAGTGGAATATACCCATTTTTACAAACTTTATGTTGATCTGGTGTTATCAGATTTTCATCATATGTCAAATGATTATCACACATTGGGTGTTAATCAGATCCAGTGTCTTGATAATTATCATAAAAAAATCCTGACCAAACATCCTCACACCAACCCACTCATCTGACCAAGCAAAAACTCTCACAGGAGTATCAAGAAAGAAATACATAGTATGGTAAGTAAGACAAGCAAAAATTACCATTGGAAGGAAAAGAGACTTCTTGTCTTTAGCTTTCAAAAAGTTGAAGGTATAACCTGGAGGCTCATAGCAGAGCATTAAACAATTCAGAAATAGCCATTTCTCAAAGATGAAAATAATGTATTTATAATTTAAAATTGTGAAATGTTACCACATGAACAAAAGAGGAACCGTAATTCTAAAGGGTAGGGTTCATAGTCCACACCCAAGGACAGTACCCAGCCATGGAAATACTATCAGAGCTGCAGGCTTAGTGTTTTCATGTGTATTAGAGTTGGCTACACAAGAGAGGGCTATATATCTTTTGACAATAGAGTGAAGCTGGATTCCTGTCTCAGAGGCATTATTATGAGTTGTCTGACCTTCTGGCAACATTCATACTGAAGATTCAACCCTTCATTTCCCCTGTCCAAAGTCCACTTTGACCTTGAAAACCAGAGTGGATTATCTTTCATATGTTCGTTCTTTTCATAAGAAGACTAATGCTCGTAGTTTTGTAACAATGATTGTAAAAAGAAACACAGTAAAATAGATAAAGAACACTTTGCTGTTTTTATTGGTGCCTTGCATGGCAGTAATACTGAAAAAAGAATGAAAAAAACAAAAAACAGAAAACAAAAAACAAAAAAAACAGGTTGGCGGCAACCCGCATCTTATTTTTTTTAAGAGTACATAAACTCCTGTTTTATTTTTATTGTGGCATGGATGATAACATAAAACTGAAAACATGAAAATATACAACTTATATTACACTATGTGTTATGAACAAAATATAAATCTATAACTCTATGTTATATTTACATAATTATTTATTTTATTAAATTTCAAGTGAGATGGTAGGTTGCACATACTTTGTTTTAAGCTCCAGGCATTTGATTGTCTCTTTTCTATTTTTATTTTTTTTAAGTTTTACTTGTAAAATCCAAAATGTCAGAAAGACTAAGCTTTAGAGCCAGAGGAGCTATATAAATACTGTTTTACTGAACCAGTGACAGAAACACTGGGAAGGACAGGTATTGATCAGTAGGAAACTCAACACATCTTCTTCAACCTGGTAAATTGATAGTTATAGGAAACTTTAAAATTAAATACTGTATAAGCCTGGCTAAACAAACACTTATGCCCTACAAGACAGAGATATCTGAACCACTTTCAGTGGGCTTCATATTTTTCCTTGCAGACCTCATAAGTTTTATTTTACTATTAACTTGATAGACAAATATTTTATAAACCTGTTTGTAAATATACAGTTGTTTATTACAATTCAATAATTTACCCTTGAGAATGAGTGGAAGTATATTTATTTTCCATGGTTTAATGAGATATAAGAGGTTTCTTGTGAGATCAGTAAGAGCTTCTGGATAAAGAAAATAATTAAAATGGGATCATGAAATAAAGAAAATTTTCTTTAAATGAATTAAGGTACAATTCTCCAAAAACTGAATCTAGGAAACAGCATAATCAAAGAACAATTTAAATATTTGTTGATTATAGAAAGATTTGGCTTCAGCAATGATGATGTACTTCAGGAGGGATCTTATGACATGGGTGCCAAATGAACCTCAAAACTGACTTAACTAACTAGGTGTAAAAATACTGAGAAAAGTTTTTATTTTGTCCAACTATAATAACTAGCCAAATTATTATCAATTTCCCAATGAGTGACTTTTAACTATTTTCTCCAGTAATATTCTTTAAATTCATAACAGAAAATGACTAATTTAGAGGAACAGAACACATCCAGTATAAAAACCAGAACTCTGGCAAGATTATTCCTCAGAGAAAGGGTGGGAGGGAGGAAGAGGGAGAGAGAGAGAGAGACAGAGAGACAGAGAGAGAGAGAGACAGAGAGAGAGAGACAGAGAGAGAGAGGGCATTATAAACAGGTAGATGGGCAAGAAGACAAGAGGGAGGAGATTTATTTCAGTTTGATTTCACTCTCTTTCTTCCACCTTATTATTATTATACCTTTTTTTTTGGTTATTATGGGGCACAGAAAAAGAATACAAAGTTTTAGGATCCTTTACAAAAGTGATGAACCAGTCAAATGCCAAAAAAAGGCAATGCATTAACACAGCAAGTTTCTATTCACAGCACCTTTTATCAAGTGACTTCAAAGCATTTTAAACATTAATATAATTATTTTGTAGTTCTTGTCTTTTGGGGAAAACCAGGGTGAACAGATTTTGACATCCAGTGAATGAAGTGTCATAACGAGAGAATTCCGTGCAGTGCTTTTGTGTTTCAGTCCTTGCACAGGTTAGTCTTGGACATAAACTTAACTAAATGAATTCTAGGCCTCAGCAGTTAAAGATTTCTATTACAAATTTCCTTTTACCCCTCAAGTAAGACAAGAAAATTTAGAATCAAATGCAAGATTTGGTCAACTCATTTGATGTTTAGGATTCCTTTCGTCCCTGAACACCCTCAGCGGCATCTGCCTGGAGCTAAAACAAAGTATTCTTGTAGCCCAGCGTCATCAAATGAAAATGAAGCATCTTTATAACATGGTGTAAAGTAAGCATCCAGCAAACGTGAGAGGTGAACCCACATAAGTCAGAAGAGATTTGTTAACAAACACAGAACCAAGTTTTAAAAATCTGTTTTCACATTGTACATAATAGCAATACAAAAACAAGTGTCTATTGTTTCCTTATTCAGAGTGCTTAAAAGCAAAACAAAACAAATCAAAACAAAAATTGGCTCTCGATGACTGTGACAATTAAATAACTAAAATGAGTGATGAGAGAATGAGATAATTAAGATCAAACACAACCCTTCTCTTAATTTACTCATTTGTACTAAACACCAGAACTGACATAATTGGGGCCAAAATTTTCAGGAGAAAAGTTATGAAGGAGAAATAAAATTGTAAGGGTGAACCCATGTGGGTATCTACATATATATATATACACACATATATTGGTAAGTATATGTGTGTGTATATATATCTATGTATATTATATATATGAGTTGGCAATAGCAATAAGTTTTAAATATCTAACAGCTTATTGGCTGCACTTCCAAATCAGAGCAGAATAAAATAGAAAGGGAGAAATAAAATAAATTATACATAACTTACTAATCTGGGAACAGCTGACCATTATTATTATTATTACTATTATTATTATTTTATCATCATCATTATTACAACACTAGCAAAAAGAGGCAGTTCAAATGAAAATACAGTCATCAAAAACAAACAGAAAAACAAACGAAACAAAATCTCTGACATGCAGATTATGAGCATCTTCTCCAAGCAAATCTTCTGAGAGAGAGAAAAATGAAAGGGATTTATTTGCCTTATTTTTAGGTGAAAATCAAACTTTAGGGAAGTGTTCTGGGGGTGAAGCAGGAAAATGATGACTGGAGTGAATGAATACCATGGTACATCTAAGCAACCGGCTGGGATATTTACTGCTGAATGTGTAAACACAAAGAATGGCAATAGACTTGAAACGATTCTGAATTTATTTGTACAGATCCTACCACCACCTTGGCATTTGGCTGACAAAATTTTAAAAGGAGTCTCATCAGCATCAGCCGTTGCTCTCCGTGCAAGCTCTGCGGGCACCACGCGTTACACTTCGGCGGATTCACCTCACAGCAGAGGAATAGGGGTGACAAGGCTCGCCAGAGTCAGCCAGGCTCTGCTGTGGTGGGCTGCAGGGACTTTGAACCAAATCCTGACTTTTATGGCATGAAATGCACCTGGCCCACACTTCTGATATGCAAAAAGGCCTCTGCCTCATTTCATGGAGAGATGAAAAATACAAAGTCGTCATCAGTTCCTTTTCCTGGTCAGGAAAGGATGGGCTGTTGAGAAATAAGCTAATTCTGTATTTCTGGGAAATGGCCAAATATAGTCAGTGAAAACAATGATTCTTTTGCTTGAAGTATCAACAGGAAAAACAAAACTCACTAAGCAGCGAACATTAGTAGAACCGACTGTCCAGGGAAAAGGGACATCTGGGAGCGGTTACTAGTTGCTTCCATGTCATGCATGCACACCTCTGTTACTCAGGGCCATCTGATCCTCCAATCAGCATCATATTAGCAACTGAAAAATAGAATTTCTGAGCCCTATACTTGGTTGTCATTTGAAGTGCAAAGTCAAGGTCAAGATCGCTTCTAGACCAGTCACTTAGGAGGATGTGGGATTTCATCCCCAGACGTGGGTTTAACTCACAACGGTCCAACTTTATTTCTATTAGTACCATATTCACACACATACATACACACAAAAATCCAAGATCAGAAAATATTTTTTTCTCTAAATTTCTTATGTCTCTCTCTCTCTTTTCACCTGAGAACAGCACCTACAGTTTCCATTAAAAAAAAAAAAAAGTCAAATCTCACCAGCTGCTGGTATATCAGGTTTTTCAAGGGATTGTCTAAGATATAACACTGTCCTAACTTAAGAAGGAACAGGAAAAAGGAAAGGGAAAGAAAAATATGAACTGGGTCAACACTTCAGTACAAATTTGGCACATACTCAAAGATGTAGTGTGGTGTGCAACAGATAAAAAAAAAGTTCTCTAAAGAAAATAACTGTATTTTATGATGGACAGCAAGGAAGTTAAAAACAGGCTCTTTTTCCCTCTCCCTTCCCCCATGCACAGACTTCCATCTTTAAAGTAAAGAGATGGAGAAAGTGGAGAGAAGAGAAATTCATCTTTCTTTTTTCTGTCAGGTGCATTACAACAACCGAAAAAAAAAAAATTGGGAAAGGAAAGAAAAAGTAAAAGAAGAAGAAAAAGAAAACCCAGAAACCCCCCAAAACAAAACAAAACTTATTTTTTTTTTAAAAAAAAAATTGTAGCACAAAACAACAAAACACATTCACAAGCCACTTGTTGGCACTGTGTACCTGAGTGAGGATTTCTAGAACATTGTAGAACAAACAGCCATAAAGTTTATTAAAAAAAAAAAAGTTGACGGGTAAGACTACTTCAGTGCTTGGATGTAGCAGCTGAATTACTGGCATTGTTTTACCCATAGCTTATTTCAATCTCTTGTTGTCAATATTGTTGTTCGCTTCTTATTGTTGTTGTTGTTGTTTTCCTTTCCAAGCCTTTTGAGGCCAAGGTCTATTAGTCAGCTGATGTCCCAACTATTTAAGACTAACAGTTAAAGTAACAGTCAGTGTATGAGAAAGTTAATGTGCTTGGCCACTGGTAAGGAGGAACCAGCTAGGGCTTCTTGAAGTCCTAAGGTCACAACAGTCTTTGACCCTTATCAGTTGGCTTGTCCTGCGATATGGTTCTCACTGTCACTCCCATAATCCACATCCGGGTCATCCTCCTCCTCGTCATACTCATCATAAATCTCTCCGTTGATGTCCTCAGGCTGGATCTCCTCTTTGATGTGCGGCTCCTCCCCTTTCACACCGTAAGTGCTCTGGATAACAGGCATCCCAGGCTCGGGGCTGCTGGACACGCTCGAGTGCTCAGAGGGCAAGTGCGGGGAGGGCATCCCAGCCATGGCGATGGCTCCTGGGTACACAACACCGGCCGTGGCGATAGGGATCTGTGCTTGTTGCCTGTCATGGAGGAATTTCCAGAAAGAGATCACGAGTCAGTGTGTGAGTGAGATGCTGTCTCACCAAAAAATTAACCTTAAGGTACCAACAGCCACCGGGTTGCCTAATGTTTTAAAAAATGTACCCTACTTTGAGTCTAATACCTTGGTTTTGTAGAGTGCTTTACAGAATTACTGTTTTGTTCTTAAAAAATACTCTGGTCTATTGCCACTCTATGAAGTAAACTGAGGCACACAAAAATTAAGCTAAAGAGCCCAAGTCCTTAACTCCAAGTTCAACTTGCCTTCAGTGTAACATGTGGTAGTATTTTTTCTATAAGTTAGCCTAAACACAATTGAATTATAATGGGAAAACCTTGTTAGCTTTTTCTAACAAGATATTAGAGTTATCAAAATAGCTTTACCATTCAGGACACCCCAAAACAGAACCATACCACACTGTCCACCGAAACAGTATTGTCCCTGGGAGTGAGAGGCAGGGCCAGCCCGTAAATATGCAACCCGTGCAGCTGCACTCTGGGCCCATATTTTTCACTTCTGTCCTACTTTGGAAATCATTAATACCTTTTAAATAAGGAGCCTGTCTTCTCCGTTTTGAACTGGGCCCTACAGAATGTGTCGCAGGTCCTGGTAGGAAAGGTTTCTTTTAGTCATTCCTAAGTCTGTTACTTAATCTGCTGTTTACTTAGGCTTTATGTATGGCTGAGTGAAGAGCCCAGCCATTGGATAGAAATCATGACCCCTTGGACAGAGCACGAAGATTCTTTTAAGGAAACTGAGGGTACAGCCCAAAACTGAAAAGCTTTTCTTCTTGTAAGTTAACCTCTGGCCATATCCAGAATAGTATTTGCTCCTCTGAGCTCACAGGATCTGCCCTTCCTTGGGTGTGCTTGGGGAGAGCACTACAGAAGCAGGGTCATTGCAGCCCACTTACAACACTGTCAACAGCCCTGTCACAGGGAGCAGAGGAAAACTCCCTACAAGCTGCCTTCCTTGTTCAGACAAAATCTTCCCCTTCACAGCCTTGCTGTGTCCTACATTTAATCCTACTCTGTGTAATCCACAGTGTCACACGAGGCCATCCATGTGCCTTGATCACTCAGCAGCCCCTAAATATTCAGTAGCAAGGGTTTCTCTCTTTGTTTTATTTTATTTTATTTTATTGAGAAAGAAGTAGCAATGAGATAGTTTCAAAACAGATTAGCAATACAGTTACAATAGTTAACACATTGCATATTGTTGTCTTTTCAGTAGTTATTCATAGTACAAGATGCAGACATGATATCTTGTCTAAACACTATTAGTTCTAAACTTTCTTCTCATTGAACTA
>NDGN011527430.1:1882-13059 GCA_002564285.1 Tympanoctomys barrerae
ACTCAGGCCCTTGCACTTGCCAGGGAAGCGCTTATTCCACTGAGCCATCTCCCCAGCCCTACACTATCTTTTCAATACAGACATTAATCCATTCAAGTGGACCTGGATCTTTGTAACTTCTGAAAGTCATACCTCCCCACTTTGCCGCACTGGGAGTCAAATTTCAACATGAGTTTGCCTGGGGACAAATCATACTCAAACCACTGCACTCAGTAATATGTATTAAATTAATTGGAAAAAAATAATTTAATGATATGTTGCCAGCACAAGAAACTCTTTGTTTAGAGAGGAACGAAATGAGGCCTCAACGGTTTCTATGCTGTGATGCCTCATTTTGTATGCCGATGTTTCCAAGGCCACAGTGATCTCATGCACTTAAGCAAAATTATTCTGGGTGTGTCTGGGTGAGTGTTTGTAAATTAAAATGTCACTTGAATCCATGCAGAAGGTAAAGAAGATAACCTCTTTACTGTGGTGGAGACTCGTCCAGTCATCTCAAGTCATTTTTTTTTTCTTGAAAGTTCTGTAACTTTATTTTAAAGTCAGTTCTTGTCCACTTTCACTGTCTGGAGATTTTTTGAATGTGGATTTCAGTAGTCCAGGTTCTTCAAATCCAGTGTACTACTGTAATTTATTAGAAGCAACTAACACAGAAATTGGACGCAGAAGTTGAGAGGAGCACTGGAAGCACACAGATGGCAAAAGGGACCAGAGGGAATTGGGAAGAGAACCCATGAGTTCCACTTTAATATGCTGTAATAGTCTGCTTACAGCAAATCTTTTACCAGCTATCACATAAGCCACTAAGTACGTCCCCTGAGGTGTCATTTCAGGAGGCCTCCACTGCTCTCTGCATATATTCCATCCATTCATGTTGATAATGTAGCATTCATATGCTCTCCTGCCTTTAGCCCACTATCTCTCACTTGAGTAACTGCAAAGTCCAAACTGGGCTTTGTTTCTTTCTGAGCCCCTTCAGTCTTTTTCTTCTGTAGCAGGGTGATTGGTTTTAGTAATCTGAATTGCATACTGCCTTGAAATCCTACAATGGTTTCCTCTTGCTCTTGGGAAAAGTCCAAACTTTCCTTACGGGCCCCAGGCACTGCAGGGTGGCCCTGCTGAGTCCTCCAGCCAGGGCTTGCACTACTGTTTCCTCAATTGTATGGCCAAGATAAGTTGGCCTTCTCCAGGGTTGCTGAATTCCTTTCACACCCTTGTAACACGAGGTCCTTGCACATGGCTCTCTGTGGAATGCTTCCCTTTTCTCCTCATCCCCATTTGGTTCCTTCTCATCCCCCCAACAGTTGATATCTCAATTATTACTTCTTCAGTAAGGTCTTACCTGACCTGCTAGTCTAAGTAGGCTCCTTGTATACATGCTGTCATGGAAACATGCTTCTTCCTTTCAGACACCTTATTTTAGTTGAAAGTCAGAATAAAAGGGTGGCTATGTGATTCTTGTGTGTCTCTTTCCCCATTTCCCCAGCTCACAAGAAAAACAGTCTGTGCCACCTCTGCATCTCTAGCACCAAGCATCTGCTCTTCCATAGGTGTCCAGTACACACTTGCTGAGTGAACAGACAGTCCCATGAAACTTCCTTTCTTATGTGCTTTCCACTAAATTTCTTACTAACCAATCCAATATCAGTGTCAATCTCCAAGGAAGAAAGAAAAGGCCAAAGACAGGGCTTTTGCAATTATAGTGAATAGCAATTATTCTAGGCCCTCCTAGCCAAGATCTTCCATTATCCTTGACTGAAAGATGTCTGTAGTCCCTAAAATAATCACTAAAATGCATGTGTTGAAATAATATAGAGTTTGACGGAAAAATTGAGATATCCATTTTCTCCCAACGTGCTTAAATGCTCTTTTGATATGTTGATGTGTTATGTGCCCAAGAGATTGTGTTCTTTAGTGATGTCTAAAGACCAAACTGAGAACTCTAGTTTGGTATCCATTATTTCAGGGCACACATAGAGAATATTTTAGGTAGTCCACGGAATGTATTACTAATAACCTGAGTTCTTATGGATAAAAATCTAGGAGAGGCAAGGTATAGTTCCCATCTGGGGAACTCTCATTCCATATGTTTGAGTTCATAGAATTCATCTCCCAAAATAAATCCTACATTTTATTGATAGTAAGACTACAAGTCTTGGGAGGAGCTTTCTAGGATACTTAAGGAAGCCCTGTCAGTAGATGTTTGCAGGGCTCAGCGGTCTAAGCGCCCGCCTAGCAAGCACAAAGACCCTGGTTTGATCCCCAGCACAACCTACTGTGCCAGCTGCAGAACCCAGATTGAGTCATGGCCACCAAAACCGGGCATGGAAGGGCCAGCCAGATAGGTCAGCAGACTAAAGCATGCTGGCCCCCACAGCGCACTGAGAGGGCAATTGAGACTGGGCGTGGTGGTGATGCGTGCCTGCAATCCCAGTGCTTGGGAGGCTGAAAACCAGAGAATCACTACAAGACCGACCTACATAGTGAGACCTGTAGACCCTGCACTAAATCACTAAATACACTCCCTCTCTCTCTCTCTCTCTCTCTCTCTCTCTCTCTCTCACACACACACACACACACACACGCACACACGGGCATGGTTGCACACACACCTGTAATTTCAGCACTGGGGATGCTGACACAGGAGGATCACTACAGTCTGAGCTGTGTAGTGAGACACTATAACAAATACATAAGCAAATAAAACTATTTTATAGACTTAGAGTATAAGAGTATTTTATATTATGTAGGAATTTTCAGGAAACTCAAAAAGCTTATAGACCAATACCTTGTATTTTATAAATGAAAAACCTGAAAGTAGTTATAACTCCATCTGTGAGATACTATGAAACAGTACTTTCAAAGAGTGTTCCTTGGAACCCAAGTTTTGGGAGTTTTAATATTTTTTTCACAAAAGCAAGAAAAAAATGTCATCAAATTAACTTGAGAAATGTTGGATTAAGCAAAGTCCAACATGAACCTCCTACAGGAGTTCTCAGAGCCTCTGATAGTAGATGATGAAACATCCCCCCGACGTGAATGTAGCGAGGGAACAACTTCCCAGGCAGAGCTGTTTTTCAGAAAATGTTCCTGAAGATTGCCTGTGCAGGAAATATTAAGCAAGTGGTTCTGCTGTAGCTTGCACTAAAAGGGATTACCTCAGGAGGAAGCTCGAAATTGGAAAAGGGAAAAAGACAGTCAATTAATTGAGCCTCTGAATAGACCAGCAAGACAAGATAAAAATAAAGCAAAACATTCACAAAGCAAGCCTTTAGGCCAAAAAAGAAACCACAATTCTGATGAAAGTATTTCTCTAATAATGAGTGTAGCTCCTTGGTCTACCTGGGCAGGCTGTCCCCTAAAGTCATGCAAATAGCTGCCCCGATTGGAGGCTGACAACTGCTTGCTCTGCTCTAAACCCTTGTCCCCCAACCCAAGGAAGGCTGAAACCCAAATATAGAATTGCATAATATCTGGACTCCTCAGCAATATCCTTCATATGAAATGCAAATTGGAGAAAAGGAAAATTTGAGGTAATTGCATTTCCAAACAAATCAATTCTGCCTTTGGTTACAATTGGATACTCCAGACTTAAATTATTGCCTGATATATTACTGGGTTGTTAAATAGCAAGGACCTTCATTGCAGAGGAAGTGTTTTGTTTGGACTGCATATAAAGAAGTCTTTGTGTGAAGTTTAAACAGTATTTCTCCTTATGCTTTTGAAGTGCTTTGAGACAGAGGTCAGTGTATAATCCAAATGTGACTATTAGCAATATAAAAGTGTTATGAATCCATTTATTCTGCTTTAGATATTGATACCTGAGAAAAGCTGATTTGCCTATGTGGGAAGGAAGCATAGCCTCAAATTATAACCATCCATCTTCCCCATATACCACTGACCTCCAGTTTCAGGTAAGCGGTTAGGAACTGGGCACAGGTGGTGGGGACTAAGTCTGAGGGTACGAGCTTTGCACAACTGACACACATGAAGTTGAATTAGGCTGAAAGGTACATCTCCTGAGGTTTGGAGAACGAGTGGGTGCAAATACAGAAATTATCATATCTAATGCTTGTATCAAACAATCAACAGCAGCTTTGCTTTGGCACTCAGATTTCTTCCTGCTTTCTTTCCATATTTATTTGTATTCACTAGAACAATTTTAACAAAATTAGCTATAAGCTTTGAACACAATCCAGAGAAAAGGGACAAAGAGCGATTTCACTGGCCCATGGGGAATTAATTTCAAAGAATTCTGTTCCTCAGATCTTTTGAATCCTCGCCAGTCCCCTGCACTCTGAAATTGGTTGTCCTTGCTGATTCTTTAGCTTAAATTCTTACAGTTTCCTTATGATCAAATGAACAATCTCTAGTCTAACATGTGCCTTTGATGCCTTATATAAAGGTTGACTGCTAGCAGCCTTTATTTGACTTTTTGTGCTTGTTAATGAAGGTTATTAAAACAGGAGGATTGTTTCAGTAAACATTAACATCTTATGAAAAAGTATATGCATGAAGTCTTATAATTCTTAATCGAAGTTACTAAAGCTAAAAGCCATACATTTTCCTAAAAATCCAGCTCACAGTTAGCTACTTCAACAAAATCATTGTGCAAAGTACACTAAAATAGAAGCAATACATTCCTGTGTTCTACAGCACAGTGGAGTGAAATCATAATGCTATATTACATATTTTTTGAAGAGAAGAGCCTGAAGGCTCCAAATATGAAGAAATAATAAGAAAACGAAAATGCTAACCACTCTGACTTGATCAATATATTATTCATGTTTTGAAAGGCTATGCTGCATACCATTAAAATGTACAAGTATTATATATATATATATATATATATATATATATATATATATGCAATGGTAGAAAACATCACTGTCCATTACATAATATTGTAGTACACCAGAGCAATTAACACTGATGTAGAGGAGCAGTCAGAGAATGTAGCTAAAATAGGAGAAACTGTTACGCACTTATGTGCCACAAGATCTAGTGTGCAGGTCACACTGACGATACATGGGAAAGCTGTGGCATTAATAGTCTATGACTTCTGAAAAGGTGGATACCATTCAGTCTGCAGGCAGGATCAGGAGGAAGTGCAGAGGTTTGCAGATTTGGACATTCCTTTCCTGTGCCTTGTACTCTCTTTCAAACATGCCGTCAGCTAAGACAATGAACAGGTAGAAGAAAACAGAGGAGTTTTGTGAGGATTACCAGGAAAGCCGGGCAAGGGCTAGTTCACACCGAGACCATGATTTTCCCATGCCATCCCCATGGCAGGGCATGCTTTTTCTCCAGCTGCACTTAGCTGAACTACAACCAACACAGAGAATATACAATGAGCAATTTCCTGCATCCGTGAGGGTCAGGAAGGTGCAAATGAGGAATATCGACTTGCAAAGGTGTTAAGAGTGCGCTTCAGTGCTGTGGGGAGGAGGGGAGCCCTTTACACTGGCCACTGGGATTGGCTCTTACCCCAGCCCTTTCTGCAGGGTGAGCCCTGGGGCAGCGCCTTGTGCCCAGAGTGCACCAACCAGGTGCCATGCCCAGTTCTGCCTCCCCTACTGTGGCCATGTGGGGAAAGCACTACAGCTCAGCACACAAAAGAAGCACAATAAATGATTGCGAAAGAGGTAACAATTCTCTCATGGTCTTTTATTTTTAAAAAGTAGCAGCGGGAGCCCAGAATTCTCTATTTCTTAATTTGAGAAAGAGACTTTTCAGTTTTAAAGTTGCTTTATATTTCTGTCATTGTTCCCACCAAAATCATACTTTGCCCTACCTTTCTGGTAAAAATGAAAGAAAGAAGGTAAAGAGGGATATAGGAGCAGGATAGAAGGAGAAAGAATGGAAAAGAAAGATGGTTGCTGTATATTTTGAAATATTCCTTCAAAATGATTAATATGATAGTTACATAAATTCTTAAGTAATTCCAAGACTAAACTGCTGCTATTCATTATGGTTTTGGATTCATTTTAAAGTCCTATAAAGCTCAAGCTTGGCCCTTTTACTTCTCTTTATGCATCCATTTGTAATATGGCTTTTCCCATGCTGTAGCTATGTTGCACATTAGCTTTGTTTTATAGGACTTGTAAAGATTTAGAGCCGTAGGAGCTTCTGTATAAATAGGATGATTGAAAAACTAAAGACCATTCGATCATGTAAAATTGAGTCGGCTTTCATTAATTATATTTTTGTATATTATCATACGGTGAGTTTTCATTGCTAGAGGAGCCTCTTTTCCACTGGTACAGATCATAACAGATAATCAGCTTTTTAAGTACTTAACCATAATTTGGTATGCTGCAATTTTAAATTATAATTGGGTGTATTTGTACTCACCCAACTGTAAGGACTTTTTTTTTTTTTTTGGCATGCCTCACTTAAGGAATTGCTTTGGATTATAGTAATGAGCAAATCAAGAAAAGTGTTTTAAGACACAGGATACCCATTTTGAAAGGGCTATAGTTGGCATCACTGAGTAAGATCTTTTTCTTCCTCATCATTAAAGCTGAGTCTAGATTCCAATGACATAAAAAAAAAATCTTGAGGATTACAGTGATTTTTTTTCATTTCTTGTCACTTCTGTTCAGATTTAAGGAAAGCTGTGTGGTATTCATGCATTTCTGCATCTAGATTTTTTTCTTAATGCTGCATAAAAAGGTGGTACAAATGAAAACGAAGAGCTTTTCAATTTTCTATGCTCCAGTCTCTAGTTGTTCTATTTATATGTAATCCCTTGATATTGGAGTTATGCCTTTCAATGCTTCAAAATATCACTGTTGGTTTTCTGGCATAAAAGCAATGCTTGCTTTTCGTGTTTGCATTCTATAGCCTGTAATAATTGTATCTACTTTACAGACAGAAGCTGAGTGAAAACTCTGGAGTCAGGAAAAAAAAAACCTAACTCAGATCCTGTCTCAATTATTGTTAGATCACTTGAGGACAACAACACCCTACGAAGCTTCTATTTCTTCATCCATAAAGGTAGGCTGAAAATCCCTGACTCCTGCAATTATTCCAGTTAACGTGCTTCCACGATGCTCAGCACCTTAGAGACTCTCAGTCAATGCCCTATCTTAGGAAGGATGGGGAGCTTTTTTCTATCCTTTGTTAAGTTATATAATAACAACTTGGCAGGCTCTCCCTTCCTGGCTTCTCCAATATCTGGCATTCTCAATAGAAATAGTAGAGATATTTTTGCAGCCTACTACTCACGGGCACTAAACATAAAGCCATCTCTTAGGCTTGAATAATTTCTAACTTATTTTCTTACTGGTTATTAAAAGTGGAAAACAAAATTAGCCTTGAAGAAACTGATCTGCTCTCCCGTACCATGCTCCTGATTTTTATTTCAATCCAATCCATGATCTTAAAGTTTCCCTAAGGACTCGAGAATATACTCCACCTTTGGCCATCTTGATAAGACCAACAATAGCTTGATAGGTAATAGCTGTTTTGTTTTGGTTTGGTTTTTTTGTAGGGGGGTTGAGTAAAAAGCACTGCTGAGTTTTTGTATTGCCCTAGTCTTAGGGCTCAGGTGGAATAGATAACATCAAAGCCATCAAATCCATATGAAATAGATCCATATGAATAGTACTAGAACTAGAAGGACCGGATCATAATCCCAATGCTATTTTTTTCAACTGCCGTCAAGATTCTTTTTCCAAGTAATTGCTTGATGAACGTCCTATTTTTCTATCATAATCACCTTCTGTTCTTAAATTATACTTTTCAGGTACTGTGAGCTCTACCTTACGTTGTGATGTATATGAGCATTCTGATTACTTAAACATTCAGGAGCTGAAGCTCCAAAGAAATCTAAACTTCAATAACGGGCTTACTATTTCTCAACATTCAAAAACATGCTTTAAAATATGTAAAGCTAACTTTGTGTCAAGCAACAGTCCTCCGTATCTTATCATGTCTATTTCTGCTTTTGGAGCATGCCAGTGGCTGCTGGCCACATGCTTCAATCAAAGGCAATTTTCCTCTCTCTGTTTAGCTCTGGTTCCTGACCAGCCAGCAGAGTAACTCTGAAGCTTTCCCATTTTTGTAACAGACAAGCACTTCAAATGTCAGTGCACTGTGCATCATTACAATTCATCTTAGTTTGCTCCTCCCTGTACACTCCCAGTCCATGGCTCATGGCACAGCTGTTTTGTCCCTGGATCTACAAAACAATGGATTTGGCAAGCGTAATCTTATTTTCTCTGCTCAGCAAGTGGTTGTTGGATTATATATGAATCTACTGTATCCACAGACAGGAGAATATGATTAGTAAAAACCAAGACTTATGAGACACACCATCAAATGCTTTCCCTCACTTCAGATTGACCGATACTGAACTGAAAATGTGGCTGACAGGGAGTCAATGTGAGGTCTCATGATGAACTGCATTTATTCACAATTTGATTTTCTCTTCTTGGAAAACTGTAAGGTTTTTTTGAGATTGTAGCTCTAATATAATAAACTACATATAATATCTGTAAAACCAATATGAACAGAATTGAGCTGTGATATATCAGAGTTACTTGTTCTCTCTCTCTCTCTCTCTTTCTCCTTTCAAAGGCAGTAATTCCTCAGTATTTTTATTAATTATCTCTGGTCCATCTACCCAATTTATAATTATTAATAAATATGAATCAATAGGCTATGATATGGTGGGCTGTCTAGGACACAGAGGACTCTGACACACAAAACTCAGTAACTGCCTTCAAAGAAAATATATTCTAATGAGTATACTATATATGTTATTTGGAATTTTTATTCATAATACATATTTATTGATAATATATTAATGAACTTTAACCAAACACTTGTGATGTGACAGGAACAGTCTGGATGCTTGATATACAGTTTAAAAAAACTTTTATTTATGGCACTTACATTTAATGAGGAAAAATTATAACAAACAAATAAATGAAGCATAAGGTATTCCAGAGGTGTGTAGATGCTATGGATAAAAGTAAATTACAGAAGAAGAAATAACATAACACTGGGACTTTGCATTTTAATATGGTGCCCAAAATTGGTTAAAAATGAAAAGTTTTGAACCCACTGAAGGCACAGCTCCTGTATGCTGCCGTGATGTGCCCACCAGGCTTCTTTCAGTGGAGTAGTAAACACTGAGGCATCAACTGGAAAGTAGTAAAAGAGCACAGGTAAGACAGGACTGTGCCTGAGAGGGTCTGGCTATTATTCTTACCACCTAAAGCAGATATGTGTGTTGTGAAGAATGAAATGAAATGGCATGAGATTTGCATACCATATACTTACAAACCATCTATCTGAGAAGAGATTATATCCTAAATAGATTAGAAACTACAACTCAGTAGCAAATACAAAATCGCAAATGACTCGATTTACAAATGGGCAAAGAGCTGGGGATATAGCACAGTGGCACAGGCTGCCTGGCAAGCACAAGATCCTGAGTTCGATTCCTGGTATCCCCCCCAAAAAAGAAACCCTTAAAAGTTAATGGTAAAGATAGTCAAAGAAATACTATTTAAGGAGATGGAAATGTTAGTTATTACAGCTTATTCATTATACACTGTACACATATATCAACTGATCATCTTATACTTTATTCCATTAATTTGTATAATTATTCTCTGTCAATTAAAATCTTTCAAATGGGCAAAGCACCTGAGCACATCAGAAGATATAAAGAATTGTCAACAGGTATATGAAAATGTATTCAACATCCAGCCATCCTAGATGTGGGTACCTAGCCAAAGGATAAGTAGTGTATCCAAGAGACATCTGCAGCCCTCACCTTGCTAAGAATTGGTCAAACCTAAGTCTCACAACCAAAGGGGCCTGAACAGTCTCCAATGGAAGGCAGGTGTGCCTGGAACAGAAGATGCAGCCCCAACCTCCAGTGTGTCCCACTGGTGCAGTCTTCTCCCAGAGCCAGAGCCATCTGGAGGCTCCATCTGGGAGCTCTGGCCCAGATAAGGGATTCTCAGTGGCTGCTAGGTGAGGGTCTCACTGTGACGTGCCCAGGTTCAAGGAGTGGGGCCTGATGGAGGCCATTCCAGAGGCTCAATCTTGGGGACTGGCCAAACTCTGAGGAGAAGAAGGTGTTCTTCAGTACTGGGATTTATTTTGAAGGCCTGTCCCTGGTTTCCAGCCTGAGCAGAAGGAAAGAATCCTTCACCCAAGCAGAAGATTATCTTCAAGCAGTGCATGTACTCAGAGGAGGAAGTGTGACTCAGGCAACCCTTCCTTCCTGCATTTCTTGCTGTATTCTTGTTTTATGCTACAAGCAGATGCTGTGGAACCTCACTTGATCTCTTTAGCTCTTATTAAGGTAGTATGATATGTACAATTTCCTTTTATTTTGAGACAGGGTCTTCTAAAGTCACTAAATTGGCTAGGCTGAGATCAAACTTTTTATCCTCCTGTCTTAGTTTCCCATAGAGCCTGGATTATAGGCATGTACCATTGGCCTGTCTATTGTTGTTCTTTGTCAATAACGTCTCAACAAATCTGAGAGGGGGTAGGGAAGAAAATAATATAAGAAAGTCCTTTACAACTTGTCTTTCTTGAAATCCTATCCTTTTTTAATATCGTATCCAGATGTTGGATATCAGATGATTAGAAGACTCATCCATTCTAATTTATGAACTGAAAGTAGTTAGATTAAGAAAGACAAGCACTCTATTTTTGGAAGCTAGACTATATAGTCATAAAAAAGTATAATGACTTCATTTTTTTTCCTTTTTACAAAGGCGATAATTCCTAATGAGCTCTGTAATTTACTAGGTGGCTTTTTCCTAAACTTCTTCCTGTTTTTCTTCATTTTTTGTGAAATTATAAAAACTCCTCCTTACAATAGTATCCTGAAAGGGATGGTTTTATAACATGATTAAAAACTCATATATACTATAAAAATAATACCTCTACTTACAATCTTAAGCATTACCTATGACTATAGCAACTACCCCACTATATTTTAGTGCTGTAATTCTGCATCACTCCTTTGTGTTGGTGTATAATAAACATATGCTTTCCATATATCATTGTTATTGTTAGGAACTCAAGACTTTTATTAAATAAGGTCCTTCCTACTGTCTCTTAGAATGAAGGGAATAAAAAGAGGAGGGAAGAAGGAAGGAAGGAAGGAAGGAAGGAAGGAAGGAAGGAAGGAAGGAAGGAAG
>NDGN011527432.1:1226-11582 GCA_002564285.1 Tympanoctomys barrerae
CTCTCTCTCTCTCTCTCTCTCTCTCTCTCTCACACACACACACACACACACACACACAAAGTCAATAGTAACTACAAATAATCAAGCGCAAGTGAAATATAAGTCTAAACCTACTAAAATAAAAAGGAAATTTAAAACTTTTGGTGATGATGTATGTGGAGAATTAAAATTCTAATATATTCTTAGTGGGAATATACAATGGTACAGCCAATTTAGAAGACAGTCTGGTAGTTTAACAAAAAGTTTAAGCCAAAGTTACCATATGACTCAAGAATTTGACTTCTAGGCATATACCTAAAGAGAACTAAAAACATATATTCATAAAAAACCTTATATGCAAACAATTATAGTAGTACTATCTATAAGTAAAAAAGTAGAAATAGCCCTAAAGTCCACTAATTGAAATATATATAAAATGTGGAATACTTGTACGGTAGAATAGAAACAGGCCAGGAAAGAAGGAAGGAAGGGGCTGGGGAGATGGCTCAGTAAAATAAGCAGTTGTCTGGCAAACACAAGGGCCTGAGTTCAATCTCCGGTTCCGCCGGGGGTGTGGGGGGGAAGGAGGAAAGAAGGGCTGGGTGTGGTGGTGCAAGCCTAGACTCTCAGTACTTGAGAAACTGGAGCAGGAAGACTGCAAGTTCATGGCAAACCAGGACTACGTAGTGAGACACTGTCTAAAAAAAAGGAATGAAATAGATACATTGTGGATGAACCCTGAAACATTGTATGAGGAAAAAGAAATCCCAGGCCAAAAAGGCTATATTATGCTATTTACATGAAATGCCCAGAATAGGCAAATGTCTAGAGGTAGAGTACAAAGGACTTAACAGAGGCTGAGACTGCTATTAGATACAGTTTCTTTTTGAGGTGATAATATTCTGGAATTAGTCCTGGTGTTTATGCAAACCTCTGATTATTTTTTTTAAATCCACTAAACTGTACACTTTAAAAGGGTAAACTAGGGGCCGGGGAGATGGCTCAGTAGGGTAAGCGCTTGACTGGCAAACGCAAGGATCTGAATTCAATCCCCAGTTACACCAAAAATAAATAAATAAATAAATAAATAAATAAATAAGTAAACTATATAGCAGGGTATGGTGGTGCATACCTATAATTCAGCACCCAGCAGGCTGAGGCATGACAGTTGCTCTCAAGGTCAGCCTGAAGTACACAGTGAGACCCTGTCTCAAAAAAAAAAAAATTTTTTTTTCTATATATTGTTTTTCAGTAAAAGTAGCTGGGCATGGTTGCACACTCCTGTAATCCTGGCTACTCCTGAGGATGAGCCAGGAGGATGGCCAAGTTCACGGCCAACATGGGCAATTTAGTGAGAACTTGTATCAAAATTCTAAAAATATTTAAAGCCTGGACATGTACATTATACCTCTGTAAAGTCATGGTTCAGAGTTCCTGGCCTCAGTCATTTGTGGATTTTTCCTTAGACCCTAACAAAAAATTGTTTGTGGATACCCTAGTAATTTTGTGGAAATTGCAAATATCCTTGGCAATTGTATTTTGGAGGGAGGTTTACAAGTAGTCAATGGATATTGCTACCTAGTTCTCCTTGTTGCTGATGGCCCACTGTCCTCTGACGCATCTCTACCCTTGCATTCCCACATCATAACAGGTTCTGGACCAGGCAGTTATCTGGAATCTTCTCCTTTTGCTCTTCTTCATGCCTAAGATCCCAAAGATGCTACCAAAATGCCCTGCGCTGGCTCAGACTTTATTAATATAGTATTAAATAACTTTGCAGACATAGAATATTTAGGATTTAAACTATAAAACAGGCATTTCTAGGATTTTTTTTGGTATTTTCAGGGAAGGGTCCAGAGTGTTCAGGATCTCACTACTAGATTGGACTCGGAGTGATCCGCCTGTTTACAGCCTTCCAAGAGCTGGGTTTACAGGCGTGTGCCACCACACTGTCTCAGCAGACCCTGGGGAGGGGCCAGCTTGGCAGACCCAGGGATCGAATCCCGGGCCCCTGCACCTGCTTGCAGGTGTTTTAATCCTCTTAGCTATTTGCCCGGCCCTTACTTTTCTGACCATATCTGCCATTGGAGGTTTTACATAATTTTCAGGTACTCTAAGAACCTAATCCCCTGTGAACTGTGTGGGTCCAATGTATCTCAATGTTACAACACTTGTTTAGCATTCACAAGGTCCTACGTTCAATCCTTAGTAACACACACACAGGAAATTAAAAAAATAAAATGACCAAATGAATAAATGAACACATCTGAGACATTTCTTACTCTTCAGCATCTGGCACAATGTAGGACACTCGGTTATGGTCAATAAACAGTTGTTTAATGAATATTTAACACATAAGAGCTCAGTAGACAGGACAGCATATTGCTCATACCATCCTATAAATGGAAGGTATCATGCCCACATTTGTGCATACATCCATGCAGCTGCCCCACCATGTGGCAGGACAGTGTATCAAAAAATGCCTTCAACTGATGGGTGTAAAACAACCTTGGTTCCAGTCCCAGCTGTGTTTTTAAGTCACTGTAGCTCTGCTTTAGTCCCTTACCCTGCTGGACAGTTTAGCTTGGAGAGAAGGAGGTGACTTGTATTTAAGTGCAAGAGGCAACTTTTCAATTCCCCTGAGAGAAAGTAAGTGGAAAATGCTTATTATCAGCCTGGTCAGTGGTCTTAGGCTTTCTGCACACACACATACTCACAGATGCACAGCCAAACACTTTATTTGCATTAGTAGATGGTCAATGTCAGCTGGTAAGTTAGCATCGAGAACTAGAATGGTGATTTCTGGTCCTGTCCTTGCTTAGCTGTGAAAGTTTTTGGCAGATATGTTTTTTGATCCCCTCATGTGTATATTTGGAACAGTAGAAAAAAAATTAAAATTGCTTGAGGTCTAATATGCATACTTGTCTTTTTTCTTGGGTTTTTTGGAAAGGATCTACAGGGTGTTCAGGGTCTCACTACTAGATCGGACTCTAGTGATCTACCTATTTACAGTCTTCCAAGAGCTGGGATTACAGGCACTCACCACCATACCCAGTCTCAACTGCTGTCTCAATGATCCCTGGGGGAGGGGCCGGTACTGGCAGGCCTGGGGACAGAACTCCTGCGCCTGTTTGCAGGGCTTTAATCCGCTGAGCTATTTGGCCAGCCCTTATTTTGTTTTGTTTTTGAGATAGGGTCTCCCTATGCTACCCAGGCGGGCTGGGAAATCCTGGTGTCAAGTCATCCTCCTACCTCAGCGGTCTGAATAGCTGGGCCGACAGACATCATGCTTCTTATTAAAGGACTGTATAGATGACTGGACCTTGGGATGGGGAGATAGCTCAGCGGCGGTCTAACACCTGCCTGGCAAGTGTAAGGACCCCAGTTTAATCTCCTCTACCTGCGCTGGGGAAGCTGTGACAAGAAGAACACTATGAGTCTGAACTAGGTAGTGAGACCCTGTATCAAATTAATATTCTTTTTTTAAAAAAGTTGACTGGACCCTTTTCTCATGCTCCAAACCTTAAAAGTCTTTTTATAAGGCACTCGACTGCATTAGTAATGGAAGTCAGAACAATACAAAGCAAACAGATAGCATTTTTTAGGGAAAACCTGGGATGACAGGAAGGGTATTTTGGGCCGTGACGCATAGCAGTGGCTAAAATTAGGGGAACCGTGAAGTAGGGAGAAGGTCTCATTTCTGCACCCTGAAGGTCCTCCAGGAAGTTCGGCCCAACGCTTCGCTGGGCTGCCGAATCTAGGTAACGGGAACTAGACACAAGACATGTTTCTCAAGCACTGGCCCATGCACAGCGGTGAGAGGTAGGGTACAAGCGGAAAACAGAGACCTCAAGGATGGTGCTTTCGAGTCGGGTCCGCCAGGGCAGGAGGGCAAATGTCGTGGTTGAGGAGACATATGAATAAATGAAAGAACGAACGACGCGCAGGCGGTCACAGAGCCGCGCAGGAGGAAAAGACCTGAAGGCGCTCGCTAATACCTGCGAAGCTGCTATAGTGGGCCCCAGGCTCGTAGTGTCTCCGGCCTGAGGACACGTCGTAGACACGGCCGAGCAACGCCAAGTAGAGGCCCGGGTCCCCTGGGCCGCCGCGGTAGCGGGACAGCTCTTCGGGTATGAAAAGGCGAAAGCCCGCGGAAGAACCACACCAGCCCATCAACCGTGCTGTTATCACAGCGGCAGCCGCCACGGCCAGGCTCAGCCAGAGTCCACGCCAGCAGGGTCTCTTCCGCATTACGACAATCGCACCCACGATTCTCTTCTAAAGTTGCCGCGTTTCTGCCCAGAGCTAAAATGGCGGAAGCGCCGACCGTGACGTCATCAATGCGCCTCAAAATGTTTGGAGAAAAGCCCACTCTCCAGGCTCCAACTCTTTTGCATACAGTTTCAGGATAGTTTGCCAACATGAACTGCTGAGAAAGAGGAGTAACAATGAAACAGTCTCTTACAGTTTATCCGCCCTCAACAAAAATGGCGGCAGGGCAGGGTGCAAGATGACGTAAACATTATGACAGACGCGTTCTCTCGGAAATCAGGATTCCACCCTGTGCAGCGTTTGTTCTCTAGGTGTCGTAAGCGGGTAGAGTACGCTTGACGGTACCATTGCGACAGCAGTCCTCGCTTGACGACCAGGAGACCGGAAGCTGCTCCTGCCGCCGTCTTCTCCTCCCCGTCCCCGCCCGCTGTGTGCTGTCGGAGGTTGACAGGTCGAGGCTGGCAGGCGGCGGCAGCAGCAGAGCCCTGCGCCCAAGACGGAGGACCCATGGGGAACGCTCCGAGTAACAGCAGTGAAGACGAAGCGGCAGCCGCTGGGGGCGAGGGCTGGAGTCCACACCAGGACTGGGCCCCGGACGCGGGCAAGACCCTCGGCTCGGGCCCTGCGGCCCCCGCGCTGCCGCCCGCCGCCGCACTGCTGGAACCCGCCAGGCTGCGAGAGGCAGCGGCTGCGTTGCGGCCCGCACCGCCTTGCGAGTCGCTGGTATCGAGGCACCACGGCGCGTTGCTGCGCTGGCTGGAAGAGCGGCTGGGCCGCGGCGAAGAGTCCGTCACTCTGGAGCAGTTCCGGGAGCTGCTGGAGGCTCGCGGAGCTGGCTGTTCCGGCGAGCAGTTCGAGGAGGTCAGGGCCGACTGGCGACCGCGGGGGCGGGGGCCGGGCCGGGCGGTCGCCCCCAAGGGCGTTAAGAGGTGGGCAGTTTTGGAAAAAACAGGTTAAGGAACTTGTAGGGCCCGCGGCTTCTTAAAATAAAAGCGTGAGGCTGCCGGGACTCTTTAGGGAAGTACCTAACCTGTTCACTCCGGACGCTTCCTATTTCTAGCCTTTATTATAGGTGTGAGAAGTCCAGTTTAGGCTGTCCTTGGTCTGAAGAGCTGAAGAAGCCGAAATGACTTTCTGTATAATAAATAGCTCAGACGTTCATGGGATTGAAGGTGGATCAGTCACTCTCCAGAGCTTTCTTATCAGACTCTAAAAGTGTTTAATAGAAGTGACATTCAAGGATCAAGAGAGTGGCGGTGAAAGCCACTCCGTTTTACTGGCCTAGACAGATTAATGCAGTGCACCGTCCGAATCCAGTGTGAGCATCAGGATATGTAGGAGAGGAGTCTTCTATTCTACCAGTCTAGTCTCATCTCGGAGAAAACTAGCTTTCCAATTTTACCAGGGATTGAACTCAGGCCCTTGCGCTTGTCAGGGAAGCGCTTACTCTACTGAGCCATCTCCCTGGCCCTAGCTTTCCAATTTTAAAAAAATCTTTATAAGACCTAAAATTGGCAGGTAAATACCTGGTTTCCTGTGAATACTATACTTAACACAGGTTTTCCTCATATCTGTATTGAACTCTTCTTCATTTTATTTATTTTATTTTCTTCATTTTAAAGTTAGGAAAAGACTGATCCAGGGCACTCAATCATTTCAATGGCAAATCGGGAACTGACACCCAGTTCTCTTGATTTTTAAAAATGTTCCACTACCCCTTTCCAATATCTGTTTCAGCTCCACGATGTTATGACCAAAAGGGTGTTTAATTTGTGAAAATGAATAAGCTTCATAGACTCTCCAGTCAGTGAAGGATGAGTACAAAAAGCAGTAAACCAAACCCATGCATGTTACTGCCCACTTGTAACTCGAGCATTCTGGAAGCTGAAGCAGGAGGATTGCCACAAGTTTCAGGCCAGCCTGGACTACATAGTCAGGTCCAGGCTAGCCTGAAGTACATAACAAGACCCTATCTTATAAAGCAAAAACAAACAATAACAGCCAAAAAAAAAAAAAAGCAATAAACCAACAGATCTTGTCATATGATTAAAATCTTTACTTTAAAGCTAAAGTACTAAAGCTAAAGTTTACTTTAAAGCTAAAATCTTTAGAAATCTTTTTTGAATGTTTTTGTGTGCATGAGAATATTTAGCTAATGTATTTTGCATATTTTAGTATTTTCCTTTAAATATGCCTTTAAGTTATTCCAACTCTTAAAATATTGGTCTTGTAAATGAAACGTTTCTATTTTTAAAATGTCAGGAATATACTTTGATTTAGCATGTACATTCATTACCTATGTATATTAATTTAGAATATGGAATGGTGGTTGAAGGAACAATGCACATCTGCGCAAGGAACACACTTTTAGATTTGCCTGAAAGGCAAATGGAGAGAAACTATTTACATTATAAGGGTGTCTGGAAAAGAAAAAAGGAGTGTCTGACAGGAATCAAGCTATATAGATGGGCTTTATAGAGTCCATAATATAAGGCCAAGAAACTCTTGGGGCACAGTCCACAAAATCACTCAAGAGCTGTGTCATTCAGTTGAGCAAATATTTATTGGGTGCTAATCATTTACTGAGTGCTAATCATTTGGATGATGGTGGCCAAAGTAAATACTTGCTGCTGGTGTATGGTATGATAGAAGAGACAATTCTATAATTAAAAACACAGTGAAGATTATGTTTGGGAAGACATAAAGACAAGTCTTTGAATCTCAGCTAGGAAGTCAGGCAAAACTTGCCTAAAAAAGGTAGCGTTTGACCTCGGTTTTGAAAACTGAAAGGAGCAGGAGTAGTATTTTCAGGTAGAGGTAATTATATTCACAGAAGTCCAGAGAATGGAGAATTTGGAAGTCTGTAATGGTGTTTTAGGTTACACAAGACTGTTCCAGGGAGCAGAAAACCCCTCGTATCAGTGTTTTAAGCAAAAACAATACAAACCCCTCAAACCTGTAAAAGTCCAAGAGGCAGTTCAGGGAAAGTGTGGCAGTTTAAGTTATCAGCGACTAGGCTTCATCCATCTCCTGCGCTCTGCCCCCATAGACACCTTCCAGTTAGTGAGCCAGCTGCCTCCTCCTGCTGTCATTTTTTACATTACAATAAGTGGGAAAGTGAAAAGAGGAAGAGTCATGCCTCTCATTAAGGGCACCACATACATCCCATTGGCCCAAATTTAATTGCCATATTTAGCTATATAAGTAGCTGGAAAAGATCTTTATTCTATGGCCATATATTCAGCTAAAAAAAAAAAAAAAGCACAAAAATCAAGATTTAACTGCTGTGGAAGAGAAGAGCAAATTTTGGGTTACAATTCAGTCTTTAACACACAAGGCTAGATGGATAGTAGAGGGAAGAAAATGCGGCTAGGAAGTGGATGATAGGAGGAAGAGAATGGGCTAGAAAAGTAGGCAGGGATTAGGCATTTGGGTCCTTTGCAGCCTGTTGAGGAATTCCACAAGTTGGAGTTTTAAGCAAAGTGCCGTGATGATTCTAGCTACCTTGTAAAGGGCCAGATGCAGAAAGGAGCCAATCAGCCCAAAGAGATAAGTTGAGAAGCTGTTACAATTAGAGGATCAGTGGCTAGGACTAGGGAGTGACAATGAAATGATAGAAAGTGGACAACTTTGGGAGTAGCTTAGAAAGTAGACGAGACATTTGAGGTGGGGGGGGGATATGTTGAGACAGAGTCTAATTATATAGTTCAGACTTGAACTCACTGTAACCCAGGCTGGCCTTGAACTCATGGCAATCCTTCTGCCTCAGCCTCTTGAAGACGTATTAGATATGCATAGAGGATTAGAAAGAACAGGAAATCAAAGAGGATGCTGGCTGGTTGTGGTAGTACATGTCTGTAATCCCAGCACTTGGAGGTTGAGGCAGGAAGATGGCTGTGAGTGTGAGTTCAGCCTAGACTGTAAAGTGAGTTCAAGGCCATCTTGAACTGCATAGTGAGACATGGTCTCAAAAAGATCCCCCCCACACAAAAAAAAGGAAAAGAAAAAAACTGCTTCATAACTGAATAAGTATATACTTCTGTGTAGACTTACATATATAATTTTACATTGTTGATTTCCACATCTAGGTTCTGGAAATGTACTGTTGACAAGGTTTTTAAAAAATTATTATTATTATTATTGTGTGTGTGTGGCTGGCTCAGTCCACCCTAGGGTGGGGCTGGCACAGCATGCAGTGCTGGGGATTGAACCTCAGTCCCTGCATTTGCCTAAGCATACGCTTTAGACTGCTGAGCTATCTCACTGGCCCCATTTTAATACAAGTTTAAGGGCTTTGTGAAACCAAAATATCTTCATAGTAGCAACTAAAATGAGTTAGTTACTTTGTTTATGAAACACGATCTCTATACTTCGGGTTTATAGCAATCTTCTTGCCTCAGCCTCCTGAGTGATGGGATTATAGATACATGCTGCCATATTCCTAGCATTCCTTTCTTTTTTTATAAGAACTAGCATGGTAGAGCAGATTATCATTAGTGTATGTTAGTAGTTTAATCCCTGCAATTTCCAAGTATAGCATGTTTATTCTTAGGTTTCCTAATTTGCTTTGCTGTCCTTGTTCACCTAGCTGTCTTGCTTTCATATTCTTGTGACATTAGTGCCTTGAGGTGGTGTCATAAAAGTTCTTGAAGCTGTACTATGGACTAAAGTTTGAAAGATTATTATTTTATAGTCCTGTGCACATTTTCTCTTGGTGGGTGTGGTCCAAGATGAGCACTGTTTGGTTTGCTCACAGGAAACAATATTTAATAGACTACTATGTGGAAGAGAAAGAGTTAACTTTCTCTTTTATAAGCATGCAAATAAGAGAGCTTATTTGTCACCAGAGACTAGAGTTTAGATTTTTTTTTTTCACTCTTAATATAGTATGCTTCTGGGAAATCATGAAGGCTCTTGGCAGAACAAAATATGAGTACAGAATTTGATAGCAGATAGTTTTAAAATGAGAATTTAAGATGAATCAGTCTTTGCTGTATTATGGAATTTGTTGGGTTGTAAGCTGTGAGGGAAGGGCTGTTTTGATTCATCTCTGGTCATCGTTTTGCTACAGTCCTGGCTGGTGGCCAGTGCTCAGGAAACATTCTACCTGTAGTGCCTTTGGTGTGATTTACAGATCAAGGCGTAGTCATTACACTGGACAATTCATAGTCAGCCTATAGCCTTTTGCTAACAAGACATTTCTTGGTATTGGAGGAAGCAGTTAAATACAGTTTCTGTGGAAATTAAAAATGATTCTTAGTCACTGTGGGGTTTTAGAAGAAATTTGTAAAAAGCCTTAAAACCCATGTTGGTATTATCATGTTACAAGCATAAGTCAACTAATTGAGAATGGCTATGACTCCAAGAAGTGTTCAAAATGAAATTACGCAGATGTAATTGTCTGTACTCCTAACACAGAGTATATGTATGTGCACCATAAAGTTACAGCAGACTCCAAGTATTTACCCTTGGTCCATAGCCCTCAGCTCCCTACTGCCTGAGGGACAGAATATATATCCTCTGAGTGGGCTGGAGCCCACAGGTCAGCCTAGTTCTCTCTGACCTCAACTATTGCATAAGCCACTTGCATAAGCCCCTTGCTAGCTGATGGAACACTTGCCCTATCCTGAATGTGGATCTTCCATCTTTTATTTCTTCAAGAGTTCCCCCACCTTGTTACTCTCTTCTGGCAATCTCCATATGAGCCTGAGGCATAATTCAGATGGCCTTTTGCTCCATCTTAAACCCTGTCTACTTTGAAGAGCCATGAGCTTAGCAGTAGCATGATGTTTGGGAAAGGCTTCACTGAACCAAGACATGAGAGGATGGAAGAATTTACCTGGCAAAGGAAGAAACAGATATTTCAGTTAAAAGACACAGCATATGCAAATTTATTGAGTTGAGAGACAGAGACAGAGTTTGTGTGAGCAAGTGCATACCAGCACACTGGGAATGGTACTCCTTTGGCATGCAGTTGAGAGTCTGAGCTGGTAGGGACATTTTGTTTTTTAAATTTATTTTTATTTATTTTTTTAAAATTTCATTTATTTATTTGTGTGTGTGTGTGGCCAGCTCAGCCCACCAGGGGGTGGGGCTGGCTGGCAT
>NDGN011527439.1:736-11484 GCA_002564285.1 Tympanoctomys barrerae
TAGAACAAGCTTAGCAAAGCACAGGGACTGAGGTTCAATCCCCCAGCACCACATGGCAGCCAGCCCCACCGCCTGGTGGGCTGAGCTGGCCCCCCCCCACAAATAAATAAATAAATAAATAAATAAAATTAAAAAAAAAAAGAATCTGGGCCAGAAATTTCCTAGCAGGAGCAGACAGTGAATGAGCAAATGAATAAAATAAAAATGGAAGAATAGTAGCTGAATTAATGATGTATGCTAGCTTGCATTCATTCATTCATCCATCCATCCATCTACTCTTCCCAGGCCTGTGAGTGCAATTGCACTCTGGGATGTGCCATGCCCTCAAGCCCTTCTGGTCTAGGGAGCAGCCAGGGAAGCAGAGATGCCCAACCTTGCCCTGTGCTGCCCATCTATAAGCTACAAGATGAGGGAGGAAGAGGGAAAGGAGGAGGAGGAGGAGGAGGAGGAGGAGGAGGAGGAGGAGGAGGGTGGGGAATAAAGAACAGCGTTTGCTCTTCCTGCTTTTTTTGGCCTTGCAGCTGCCTGCTTAGTTCCAAACTGCAGGTGAAGGCTTGTCTTTCCAGGCACAGACCTCCTCCTGGTATCTAGACTATTGTTGAAGGTAAAAGAAGGTGAGGTTCCTGTACACCAGAACCTGGGTGTTTCACACAAGATGCAGAGAACTAGGCCAGGGGGCATTGACCTAGGATGGGGACTCCTCAAAGGGCTGCAGCTGCTGTAATAAATCCCCTAGGGCACAGGAAAAGGAGGAGGAGGAGGAGGAAGAGGGAGAGGAGGAGAAGGAGGGGAAAGAGGAGGAGGAGGGAGAAGAGGGACAGGAAGAGGAGGAAGAGGAGGAAGAGGGAGAGGAGGAGGAGAAGGAGGAGGAGGAGGACGGCGAGGAGGAGGGGAAATAAAGAACAGGTGGAGGGAGAGGAGCACAGCAGTTTCCCCAGGGCTTCTTGTGCTTGTAAACAGAACAGCTGGAAGGCAGCGAGCATTCCGATCTTGGGAGATTGTAGTTCCCTGGAGACAACCCTTCAAGAAAGCAGAGAAGCACCCTCTGCAGGAGGCGATGCAGGCTGGAAGGGTTGCAGACCTCCCACTGATATCTGCAATCCCCCAGTACTAGCATGTGAGGAGAACAGGAAATTGAGGTTGCTAGGGGAGGGAGAAGAAGGGAACTTGCTTCCAGGATTGGAACAGAACCAGGCCCAAAGGGAAGAGGAACCCGGCCCCAAGAGATGGGGGAAGGGCTCCTGTGACCTCCAACTGCAGTGGGAAGCACCTTCTTCTACTGTGCCTCGGTCCTCCACTGAGCGCCTTTTCTGTGACCTCCCAAGGATGCTGAGCATTGTGTTCAGCAGCGCAGGCTTCAGACTCTGAGATGTGGGTCTACATCAGTGTTCCTGCCTATAGAATAGAAGGGCCACAGCCTCGGCCTCTAAAGGTGCCTGTCATTTTCAGTTTGATCATGTCTTCAAAATGCCAGTTGAGGCCTGATGGAGGACACAGGAAGAACCCAGAACACAGTAACTATGGCATTGGCATATTATAGGCATCGGCAGCTCATGAGCTACCCTACAGCTCGGTGGGACCAGAAGGGCCAGCGGCTGAGCTAGGACTGGGGCAGGCCAGGTGGATGTGCTGAGGTGGCCCCAGCCACTTTGGCCCATGGGCAGCAGGTGTGGCCAGCTGTTCCCACCCCCTGGCTGCTAGCCACACTGTTCATTAAGCAAATGGCCCACAGGGGCCAGTGAGCAGTGAAGCACGAGGATGGACACCTCTCCCAAGCAGGCTTATAAAAGGCCAGTGCCGAGCTCATTTAAAGATCTAAGTGGAACATATTTCTCCTGATGTGGCAGTTTCAATCGACTCATATTGTCTCCAAATAAACAGTGGAGTCACAGCAATTAGTTTTCTGGACAAAGCGTCAGGTTAGGGTAGCAGGGGCCAGGGAGTAGGGAGGGGGTGGTTGGGAGAGGCATGGGACTGAGCTGTGGAGAGAGCCGGAGGGGCCAGTCTCGAGGACCCAGCCCGGGCTTTCTGCCCAGGCAGAGTGTGTCCTCAGACCTCTGACTTCCTGCCAGGCATGGAAAAATCCAAGTGTCAATCACAGACGTTCAGAACTAGCAACGACTTGCAACATCGTTTAGACTGATCCTTCCTGTGACAAATAGGAGGACCCTGGAGATTCGAGAGAGAATACAGATGGCTCGAAATTGTCGGTCAAGTCAGCAGCGCAACTGGGGCTCCCGACCCAGTGTTAATAGGCTTTCATATTCGCCAGCACGAGGCAGCTTCAGAGGCGCTTTTGGCGTTACAATCTCCTTTAATCAGCACTCCGTCCCTGAAAAGATGGAGTTGGCCTTACTTTGAAGTTCAGGAACAGAAGCTCAAAAAGGTGAGGTGACTTGTCCAAGGTCACATGGCAGATGAGCAGTGGCTCCAGCCTCCCACACTCCCTTGCAGGTCTCTTCCCATGCATCCCCAGTGATGGGCAAAGCCCTGCTGTACCCCAGCTTCTGGTTTCCCCACAGTGATAATTCCTGGCCCCCAGGAAGTCTCTGTCTGGTAATAGAGGCAGGGTCTCTGCCCAGGGTGAAGAGCTGAGGGGCATACATAGAATGCTGAGAGACAGTGAAGAACCAGCAGCCAGCCAGCCAGCCAGCCAGAGGAAGCCACAGTACGGGAACTGGACCAGTTCCCCCGAGAAATTGGTGGTCCAGGGCAGGGAGGGGAGAAAGAGCTGTGCCCAGGACTCCCAAGCAAGCCTGGCATTAAGGGCCCCAGAGAACATGACCCTGCCCTGGTCTGCGGGGACACAGGTGCAGTGCATAAGGGGTCTTAGCTTTGGTGCGACCTAGGATGGAAAACTGCAGATGGTGGCAGACTCCACCACTAGGCCTTCTGCAGGAAGCCGGTGGGCCTGGCTCTCTATTGGCTGTAGAAACAATGTCTGAGCTGCCACAGAGGAGTGGGACTTCTGGACCCTTCCTACCCAGGGGCATCATCAGGAGTGACTTGGGCAGGCTGCCTTGATCTGAAACACACACACCTCACTGAAGGTACCTCTGGGCTCTGTAGGGTCCATCTGGGTGGCCAGCATCACATTTGGCTAACAAGTGCCAAAGCCACCAACAGTGACAGATCCTGGGTGGTGTGGAGACTTCGAGACCTTGGCACTTTGCTCAGTAGCCTTACCTCCAAGAGCACAGAAGGGTTAGCAACAATGGAAGACAGGAGAAGGAGGCAGGTGAGAGATTAAGGAGAGGAGCAGACTGGATTCCTGGGCTTTGGACTGTGGCATTTCTGAGGCTGCAGGGGGAGGCACTGCAGGGGGAGACAGACAGAGGACATGGAGGAAGGAGAAAGGAGGCTCAAGGGGAGGAGAAAGGGAGGGAGGAGGGAAAGGAGTTTCAGAAGGGAGGGACCATCTGCGCCCCCACTGCTCCAGGGCCTGGCGCTTCCGCTGCTGATCCTGGTGCCCAAGTCACCCTCAAACGCCTTTGGCTTTGTCCTCCTTCCTCAACCTCAAACTGGACTATTCCACCTTCAAGAAGCCTCCTCACCCTTCCCTATCTACTCTGCATGCCAGCCCCAGCACCCTCCCCCTGTGGCTCCCTCTTCACTGGCCTCAGCCTCCAGTTTGCCGCTGCCTGCGGGGTGCTGCTACTCCTTCCAGAGCCCCTCATCCTTTCGCTCCCCTGTCCCAAATCCCCCAGAGTCTGGCCACAGCCTACAGCACCAAATTGTCATTTGTGGTGCTCAAGGCCCTTTGCAGTCTGGCCCCTAGCTGCCTGCCAGCTGTTCCCTTTACTCTCGGTCACCTGCCTGGGTACTCAGGCCACAACGGGAAACCGGACCTATCTCCAGAGCCCCCACCACCCCCAAACTCCCTCTGGCACCTGCCCTAGCCAGTCTTGTGATGTAAAGGACCGACCTGTGGACTCCTTCACTACGAGCAGGCCTATGTCTTACTCTGCCCGTGAACCATGACACCACTGAGCTTGGTACAAAAGCTGGTGCAAGCTAGGAATTCAGTGAGTATTTCTTGATCCTAGCAGAAAGGGGCTAAAAACTCCACCCAGCAAACACATTTTTTCTGAAGTTTGACTCCTTCACAGCAAAATTTGGGTCTGCTAAGGCCTAACTATGTGCCAAACACTGAGCTGGATGAATGTCTACTGTGTGTCCGGTCCTGTACTAGGAAAGGCCCTACTATGTGCTGGGCCCAAAAGCACCTGCTGTGTGTGTGCCCCTGTTTCCCTGTTAGCTGACAGATGGGGTTGCGCTACTCTGTGTAGGTCTGGTTGGGATGAACTCTTAAGGAGGGGCAACTGTGTACCTATTTTCATTCTGAACATGCGCTTTCTGTGTGGTAAGTCCTACACAAGGTACTGGGCTGTGAGGATAAATAAGAGGCAGCCCCTAGCTATGAGCACCTCTCAATTAGCTTGGGAACAGAAGAAAAAGGGGGAGGAAGGGGAAGAAGGAAAAACACAAGAGAGATTAATAATAACTATTTATTCTGGCAAATTATGAGCTCATGTAGGGCCATCTGTGCACACAGCTCCGTGCCTGCGCCTCACCAGCAGGGCTCAGCACAGGCACCCAGCGTGGCTAAGCTCTGGGGAGCACCTGGGCCCTCCCCAACCTGTTCCAGCCTGCAGGAAGGAGTGCTCTGCCTCCTGCTTGCCACCCTTCTGGCTCACCACAGAGGGCAGCGCCTGGGTCTCCCCAAGGTCACACTGCTCAGGAGGAAAAGCCCATGGGGAGGCTGAAGCAGGCCTAAGGATGGCTTCGCCCAAGACGGGAGTGAGCGTGGCCTCGGGGTTGGCCATTGTGTCCAGCCAGCCAGCAGCTGGAGCAGCTAGTGCCCTGCCTCGCTCCATCAGAAAGCAAGAAGGAGCCTGGGGCCTGGCCCCACAGAGGTACCCTTAACCTCCACTAAATCTGCGCCTTGAAATTCAACCGTATGACCTCTGCACTAGCTATATGCTGAACCCCACTTTTCATGGCGGTCCCTAGTTCCTTGATTGAAGCTACCAGAGGACTGTCACTGTCTCTCTCAGATCTGAAACAGGAAGACAGCCTTTGCTAAGAAAGATAGTCCCTGGTCACCAAGGCCTTCAAGTCACAACAGCCCAGGGAAGAAATTGAAAGAATACATACTCAAAAATAAGTTAATAGGAGCAATAACAATAGCTGAGAGCATTTCTAGGGCACTCACTAGGTACAGGTACTATTTTAAATCCTCTGTATGTATTAATCCCCTTATTCCATATCACAACTCCATTCTTATAGATAAGAGACCCAAAGTGGCCGAAAAGCCTTCCCCAAGTCACACAGCAGATACTACCAGAGCTGGGATTTGAATTCAGGGCCTGTCAGTAGCTCTAAACACTTGTCATCCTGTCGCACTGGAGTTGCTCTAAACATGTCCCAAGTCTTGCTTCTATGGACATATGTAGCATCATTTTCCCTCTTGAAACAATACTGTGAGATGACTTTTATTACCCCAGCCCTCGAGGTGCAGAAATTGGAACTCTGAGAGGAGAGGCAGCAGGCCAAGGGTGGCACAACTGAGACGCGACCAAATTGGCATTCAAACTCAGATTTTTAAATATAATAATCCCTTGTTGCTAATGACACAGGCACTGAAAAACATAAAGAAATTAGCCACACACATTGTGACATCGTCCAGAAAAACAACTGCTCCCATCTTGGTGCAGGTCTCCCGATTTTTCTTCATTTAAGTATATTTCCAGGAAGCTGTACATCCTCTTTAAATTCTTTGACATATGCTACCAAGCTGACAGTGTGATGTCAAGTGTGCAAGCCCAAGCTCCCATGCTCCCTGATACACCATACTTTGGGGAGGGAGGCGGGAAGGGACACTGGGCGATGCCCACTTGAGGCTGTGCAGCCAGAGGGTCAGAGCCAGCAGAGCCAGGTGTAGTTAGGCGGTGGCCTGCGGACTCCATCTGGCTCCCACAGTTTGCTTTGATAAAGACAACTGCTCAGCCCACGTGTCATTCTTAGAACAGCCTTTGTGAAGTCAGTGTTGCCTGTGGCAGAGCAGAACTGTCACCTGACAGGAGCTGCCCTCATAAACGATCACATGCTCCTGTGTGCCAGTCCCACATGCATCCCCAAATATCAGAGTCCTGTGACCTTACACTCTCGGGGCCGTAGTTGGTCTGGGATTTTTCCAAATGTTTGCTAAGGAGGGTTGAGCAAAGGTGCTTAGGGAGAAAAGGTGCAGCTCCCGGAGCAGGCCAGAGCTGGGAAAAGCAGGTGGGCTGCAGGCCACCTGCTCCGTGTCACTCAGGTCTCCTGCAGGGAGCTGGACGCAGAGTCCCCTACCTTTCAGTCCTTGGAGCAGAGTCTGGCACAGGTGATGGCCAGGCCTGCAGCACCCTCTGAAGGGAAGAACTCACGTAACGCTGGACTCAGAGTGAGGAATGATGGACCGTGACCAGGACACACACCAGAAGCGCACAGCAAATGTGGAGGCCTTGGGCTGGGGCAAGGACATGACAAAGAGGCATAACTGGCACCCTGAGGTCCCTCATTCCTCCTTCCTAGCATACAGTTGGGGATGGCAGTGTGATTGCTGGGGGCCAGGTGGCCAGAGCCAGGCCGCCTCTCCTTGCACACGGCTCCTGTCCTACTTATGCCGCACTGTCAATGCCGGCCTTGCAGATTAATGAGGCCAAGGCTTTGGCCCTGCATCAGGGGACTGGCCTTGTTTCTAGGTGACCAAGTACTTGAGCCTAAATTAACTTTGACTACCCTTTGTGTTCTCCCTGTTGGGCAGGGCAGGAGGAGGAAGAAGGGGGAGAAGGAGAAGGCAGGGGAGAGGAGAAAAGAGGAAGAGGAAGGGAGGAATAAAAGGGGAGATGGAGAGGAGAGAAGGGGGAGGAGGAAGAGGGATTGGTGAGGCACACAGAGGCCCAAGAGGGCTGCGCCCTGGGCTGGAAGGGGCGGCTGCTCGAAACTGCCTCTACCTTGCTTCACACCCCTCTGGGCTTCTCTGCTGAGATGGAATGAGAGGCAATGTACATTCCCACTGCCAGTGAGATACTTAGCCCACAGCCTCCAGAGTAGGGCCAGCCACCTGCCCTTTCAGAGTGGAGCCAGGCTCAGGGAGGGAAACAGCAGGGAGCAGGGGTGACTAGAACCCAGCTCCCACTCCCTGTGCAGAGCTCTTTCTGCTGTATGATATGCACCACACAGATGAAACCCTACTAGTCCCTTAGGACGCTACTCATGGGGCTCTATCTCCAGGAAGTCTCCTCAGGGCTCCCACGACTCCATCAAATGTGTCCCTCCAGCCTTCTCTGTGGTCTTTCCCAACTGGCCTAGCTGAGTCCTGGGCAGCAGTGGTGACAGTTCGTGTCTGTGCTTCAGGTCCTGGAACAAGGCCCCCACACAGAGCAGGCAATGAGTAGGAGAATAAATGGGATCCGATGCTCCAGCCGATGAACATGGATGTGAATCCCCACCATCCTCTCATTAACTGAGTTTCTCAGTCTCTCTGGGCCTTAGTCTTCTTATCTTTAAAATGGTACTCTTGCAGGGTTGGAAATGAACCCTGAAATGTGATCTGTTTGTATACACACTGAGCTCCCGCTGTGTGCAGGGGGTGGGGGTGGAGTGGGGTGTGGACAGTGGCCCTCTTTGCCCCTTTGGAGCACGGAGTGTGGTATGGCCAGCAGACAGTGAAAGGCATAGGAAAAGACAGACACTGAAACACAGCCAGTGCTGGAGAGGAAAGAGGCTGGAAGGGATGATGGGACCAATGGGTGGGGTCTAACTTCCATCTGGTGGTCCTGGAGGCCTCATCTAAAGCTGGGTCCTGATGCACAAGCAGGGGTCTGGCCATGGGTTCCGCTCTCCCCAGGAGGCTGCTCGGGCCACTCTAGAGCAGAGGTGACAAGGAGGCTCAGTCCTCATCAAAGTGTCCACCCAGAGTAGTCCACGGCTCCGCAGGCCTGGACTGCTCTGGTGAGGTGAAGCAGAGCAGACAGAACCGGAGCACTTCTCATCTGCTCACTCTGTACACACCTGCAAGCACACCTGGCCTCACTCGTGGTGACACTGGGCAGCATGTGGGCATCCCCAGCTCCTCCCAACATTCCATTAGGAATGCCCACCCCAATACTCAGTCGGGAAGAGGTGTTGGTTACACTATGCCCCGGATGTCTCCTGTGGGCTCTGGCAGCTGCTAAGCTTGTGCAGCAGGAACAGAGCAGAAGGCAGGCAGACCTGACCTGGCATAGGCAGGGGCAGGAGCAGGTAAGCAGGGTCAGAGGAGCCCTCCCCGAGGTTGTAATGCTGAGATGAGGTCCCTGGGTCCAGCCAAGGCCTTCAGTCTTAGGAGCAATAGTGAGCTACTGATGGCATTAGCTGGAGAGCACCTTGCAGAGTCTGTGGTGGACCAGATGGTGGGGTGGGGCCAGCGCTCACACAAGGAGAGCAGCTCAGGTGGCAATGACAGGCTGGCAGCCAAGAGTGTAGGGAGGGGGCAACTGGCATAGGCACACTTGGGGAGTGAGTCCATAAGAAGATAGGGTGGCAGAGGTGTGTAGAGATAGGAGTCAGTAGCGACCCTATGGGTTTCCAGCACATGGACCAGGCACCTGAAGGGGCCATTGCTGGGGCAGTGGGCCTTTGAGATGTCCCAGTGGAAACAGAGCATGCGGTGGGAGGCAAAGAAGAGGCACCCACACGGGCTTTATTAGATGCCCAATAATCAAAGGTAGCCGGGAAGGATGCCCTGGAGGGAAGGGCAGTGTGGGGCTGCTGAGAGTTGCCTGCCTCAGTGCAAAAGGCCAGTTAGAACGAAGAGGACATTTGCCTGGTGTTGCACAAACCTGGGAGCCATAGCCACCCACGTTCCCAGGGTGGGTGCTGCCTCCACCGGCAGACAGCCTCTGGACTCGTGCCTCTGTGCCAATTATCCAGCTCAGCCCTGGCCTTGGGAGGCCTTCAGTCCCAAGAAGGACTGGGTCTCTCAGAAGCATGGGGATTCTAGAAGGACCGTCCAAGGGACTCTCAAAGTCAGGAGGGCTTCTCCAGCCCCGATGCAAACTGGGACCAGGCTTCCTACCTAGAAGACCTCGCCCTTCACCACCATGAAGCTCAGCTCCCTCCACCACAGCACCTCACTCTGACTTCACCTGAGTACCCTAAGAAGCAGCTGGGGCAAGAGTGTGCATACTTCCACGCACATCCACACTCACATGCCCTGAAGCACACATACCTGCACACACGGGAGGGCATACATGCAGGCAGATGGCACAGATAAACCCAGGTACAGATACCTGAGTGAGGTGGTGCCTGCCTTTTGGAGCACAGACACATCCTCCTCCTTGTTTTCCTGCCCGTGACCTTGGTCCTCTCCCTACCCACCGTGTCTCAGAGATCAGCCCACATCGTGAAAATCTGCTCCTGCTCCATGCCTTTTAGATAGGTGCAGTTGCGCCAGTTCGTGTGATGCAAAAGTGGTCTTCAACACACAAATGCAAATGCAGAACAGGCTTGTGCCTGCAAACATGGATGGAGGGACACGCCTACACGCACCCACATGGAAGCCCATAGCTAAGGGCTTCTTCCTTTCAGGACAGGCAGGAAGCCCAAGCCAGCTCTGCACTGGAGTGGTGATGCATAAGTGACATCAGGCTGGGAGTAAACAGGTTTCACCCACGTGGGCCCCCAGCCTGGAGCAGCCCTACACAGCAGAGTGAGAAGGTGTCCCAGAGTGGGCCTCCAGCTCATCAACAGGCTCTGGGGACACATCAGTTGCCAACCAGCTGCTTCCTCTAAACCAGCAGCCTAGATGAGTGACAGCCCAGCTGCCCAAAGACAGGGCCTGGAGCCCTGTTGCTGACCCTCCCAGCAGGGCAGCTGGGGATGGGCCATGCTGCTTGTCTCTCCACTCAGCCCCTGCAGAGCAGCATATGTGTGTGCACAGGCTCAACACACAACGGGCCAGGTGACTGACAGCCATGAGCACATGCACAGCACCTGAGACACAGCAGCACAGTACAGGACCAAGTCACACCACAGTCACAGCCAGCCACAGCCACAGCCACAGCCACACCCGTACACACACACACACACACACACACACACACACACACACACACCCCACACCCAGCTCGTTCATAGCAGAAAGCATTGCAAATACAGATGTTGTACACACCCAGGTACACGCTTACACACTTACACAGGCATCCAGGATGTCTGGCTGACTGCCTTTCTGGCTCGATCTCAGCCCTGCCAGTGTCGGTTAAGGTTCCCTCACTGGCGCCTGTCCCCTCCCTCTGGTCATCAAGGACTGGGGCTGGAGCTCTGGCCATCATGAGGGATTGACATGGCCTGCGGCCAAGATCTGCGTGACAAAGGCTCAGCATCTAGACTAGACTCTCAGGGCTGGTCTCAGTGACATCTCTCTCTCAGGCCTCCAAGGTTCTTTCATAGCCAGAGGGGGTACCTGATGGCTTTGGTGGGGCAGGAGTCTGTAGCTTGGGGACTGGGTGGCCCTGCAAGCTATGACTCCAGTGTTTTCAAATTCCAACCCCGGCAGCTTCTAGACTCAGGCTACAAAAGGCTGAGCCAGGGAAACAGGGAAAGAGGAGACTCTGGGGAAGCGTGCAGCGTGGAGCAGCAGGGGATCAGTGGAAAGGGGCTGCTGGCGGGGGCTGGGCTGAGGTGCTGCATAAGCAGAAGTGCGGAAGAAGAAAGTTCCTTCAGAG
>NDGN011527445.1:3652-19338 GCA_002564285.1 Tympanoctomys barrerae
GGCTCAGGTTGCTGTGGTTCGATCCCCACAACTCCAGCCAGCCAAACCTGCCCTGAAGGTATTCGGAGCCAAAGCCACATCTATATTCATGGTGCATAAAGGCAGAGCATCCTTCTGGCAGCCACGAAGGAGATGCCTCCAATGTTGCCAAACACACTGAAGATAGCACCATAAACAAAGATGTCTTCCAAGGCACTGGGCTCAGCTTTTCACAAGTGAAATCACTTTTTAAAAGAACTGGACACGTTACAGACAAAGAACGTGTGATGCTTTAACAGATAAACCTAATTATTACATATTATCCATTTGATTTCAGAGATATTATAATGCATCTTTACTACAATAGAAATTAAGCAGATTTACTTAAAGCATGCTTTCTCAATATTTATGAAGGACTGAGAGACCTTTAACACAAATACATATTTTCTGACTTTTAAACTCAGAAATTTTTACACAAAGAATCTCATATTTTAACAGTCTTCATTGGTTATTTTTATGCAGGTGGTCCCTTAGAACTATATTGAGGAAAACTGACTGAACATCTGGTATACTTATATAATAACAGAACTGTTTCTTAAGGGCAGCATATATATCCTTGAGTGATTATCATTACTTAATTTTAAAAGTACTGTTACAACATTAGTCCTAAAAGAAGAGGGTTTCTAACTGTGCTATCTTCTTGTAAATATATGGCCACCTAAATATTTTGTATCCACAATGACTTACTGTATCCAAAATGACTTATTGCAAGTTCCATAAAGAAAAACTGAAAGTCACCAACTAATCAAAATCACCACCTCCTTACCACGAGTCAACAGCTGAACAATGTTATTTCAGTAGCATTTTGATGAACAAAAAACAAGCTCATGAACAAAATATTTTGCCAGATTATATTGCTTTACAAGATTATTTTCATTTATAATATCTTAGACATTTTCCAAAAGTAATAAATGAGTTTTAAACATCATATGGTATAAAAACATCTGCAATAGAAAGCCCATCTTCTATTCTTACATATTCAGAAGATTTCAGAGATAATATTATAATGCATCTTTGTTACAATACAAAGAAGTCAAAAACATTTTACTTTCAAATATTCCCTACTGGTCCAGAGTAGCCATCTACTATCTTTCTCTCTGTTCCTCCTTTTCCTACCTTCAGATAAATCAGCTTTGATTTTCACAAGCACAAAGGTCTGCAGTGAACACATTTATGTACCCATCTTCACATGTGCCTGTATTTATTTAATTGAGAGATCTAGACATAATTATTAGCTCAAAGTACATCAAGTTGTTTCATTCAGATTGTCAAATACCTTTTTGAAAAGCTGTAATAATTTCTACCTCAATATCAATATGAATATCTTCATTATTCATAAAGAATTTCATCCTTATAAAAAATTATAAAAATAAAGAACTCATATATAGCCTTAATCCAGATTTCTTATGGCTAGCATATTTGTTTTATAATTCTCTTACTGTATCAGTGCCCCAATAAAGGTACACACAAATATGTACATTATATACTTACATTTAATTTTACTTGTTTAGGTACTTATATGTCTATATTATTTTAGAATATGTGTAGTTGCAGAATAATGTTCCTGTCATTTACAAACAGTTTGGAATACACTTCCTAGGGATGAGGACCTTTTCTTATGAAGCGTAACACAATTACCAAAATCAGGAAAATAACATGCGTATATAAGTTGAAACTAAATCGTACTGTACTTTGAACCATTTTAGAGAAGACCTGGATTATTTATTAAAAGGTAAAATTTGCACATCACTGTGCTTATTTCTTGTCAAAATCTATTTTTCTTTGTCTGTCTGTGCTTGCAGCACACAGTCTCTGCACCCCTCGTGTGGAGCTGGGCGGACACACACAGCTCCCTTCCTCCCTCCACCCCGCTTGCTTCATGCTCAGCGGTAGATTTCCTCATCTGTCCAGAGTACGTGCACTTCGCAGTTACTTATGACCCGTACTATTCCCAAAGTATGAACAAAAGCAGCCTTCATCTTCAAAGGCTAAATGGAAAAACAAGCAATTTTATACAAATAAACTAAAAGAATACTACCAATTCACCACAAAAAGGAGGCATTTAAGACCTTTACCCACTAGATACTGTCTAAAAAGCCATGCAAGCTTCACATCTTCAGAAGCAATAAGCAATATGTAATTATAATGTACCATGTATGGAAAACCTGAAACAAATATATAGTTTTAACATTAAGCAAGCTGAAATTTAATACAATAAATTACCTTAGTAAATTTTCCCCATATTTCTTACATATACACATAAAGACTGCCACTGCTATCTTACCAATTTTTAAAATAACAAAAGGTTGACTTTATAGAAAGCCAAAGAGAATGTTACTCAACTAAGAACCATAGCTGACCACATAATCAGTAATGTCTCCAGTATATGAACAGAGAATACTTTTTCATTCCAGTGATTCAGTTTTACTAGAACTATGCATTTCTATGCCATTCACTTCTCACGAAAAATGTAGATTGCAGATTACAGCCTGGCCTTTACTCATTTCATTATACTTCTGATTTATAAAAGCAGGGAAACCTCAGAGGCTCCAGGATTATTCCCTTACCTGCAGCATTTTATTAAAAGGTAGCAGGATCTCCCTATTCTTTTCTTGTCCCAATAATCCTTTCCCTGCACTTTACCCTCTGCCTCCTGGGCTTCCTTCAGGAGCAGCTGACCTCATCGGGAGCCCTCTTCTTTCTGCTGGTCCTGCTGGTCCAGTTTAATCTGCCATTACCTGTGCTTAGAATATTAACAATGTAAACACTCAAGTCCCTGCCAGAGAGTGGAAAGGAACCCTTCAGGATACCAGTCGGGAGGAGAGCAGAGGCCACTGCCTCTCCCTGGGCTGCAGAACTGCACCTGTGCTATCCTCCGCCTGCTCAGGGATGTAGAACCAGGAACTCCTGGGAAGCCAGGCTCACCACAGTAAGCACGGAAGGCCACAGGCAGTATTGTAGCAATACTGTTCCCTGTTGTGCTGCACACTGCTGCTCTCTGGTAAGTAGAGCAGTTAGTGCTTTGAAGGAAAGGACTCGTTTTATAAAGCTAAAAGATGGTTCATAACTGCAATGTGAAATAAAAGAAAACTCATGTAGCCAGAAAGAATCTTGCAAATAACCCTCTGCCCAAGTCACTCTGCCATGGATGCTCCATGCTACATGGTGGCATCAAGAGGCCTCTTCCTATCAGAAGAGTGGAAAGCACCTGAAAGCATGCTCCTGCCACAGGCTCTTATTCAACAGGTAGCAATGTGCATGCTTACTTTTGACATCAGAATTCTTCTCTATAGAAAACCCTAGAAATAAATTATTTTCCTATAAGCAAAATGCAATTTCCCAGCCCCATCTTCCTGCATAAAGTGCTTAGGGGGTTATGCTCCTGATCACAAAGCACATTAAGATCAAGTTTTTATTTCTAGACTATTGTATTCAAAAAACAAATTACCTTTAAATTCCTCTCATCTGTCCTACCAAAAAAATATTCAGCCTGAAATTCAAAGATTGGCTGTTTCAAGAAATACTAATGCTGCTCTCCTGTGAGGAAGTCAGCTCCGATTCATGGTGTGGTCTGGGCTGCTGAGGTGTAACCTGCTCACCAGAGGTGAATTCCAACACCCACTCGTGTACACCACAGGCTCTGACATGTTCAGTGCGAGCCCGGGAGAAAGGGACGTTCCTCTGACTGTATTCGTGTTTCCTGGACAGTTGTTTGCTTGTCATTAGCACTAAGGGAAAAGATTGTAAAACCCATCTGTATGCTGCTCAAACTACAGTTATCATAATTGAAGGAGAAGAAACAAGACAATTTATAACTTTGCAAGTCTGTATTACAGTTGGTCTTAAACTACACCAAAATTACCATATTGGCAAACAGAGGAGTACTTCAGATACATTTTCTGGTTAGTCAAAATGTAATATACTCACATAATTTCTATAAAAATTTAAACTAAAACTTAGTTTTAAAATTATAGAAATTTTGTAAGAGATAATGCAGAAATTATAGAAATTTTGTAAGAGCCAATGCAGAGTCCCCACTTAGTGAGGCAAAGGTATTATTTATTGCATCTTAAATGCTCATCTTAAAATTGACTATAAGAAGTAGAGTCTGGGAGAAGACTGCAGTGTGTCTCCTCCCTTGTGTGCATGCCCCTTGTTCTCCCCTTGCACCAGCTCTGGGTTCCCGGGCTTCCCAGACTGTCTCTGGTTTATGACAAAGGAGCTTCCCTTGCTCTCATTCCTCTGCACACGCTCTCCCCGGGAGAAGCGTGTTATCCTACGGCCTTCTGCTTTGCAAAGCAAACACAGCAAAGCTGAATCTGGCACAGAGACGTAAGCTTGGTGAAGTGTGCTGATCTTTGCTGCCCTTTCCTCATCTTTGAATGGGAAGAGGAGCTTACAGGGTGAGGCTCCTGTGGGTCAACCACAAAATACTTAACATGATGCTTGATTGATACTAATGATTTTAATTTCTCAATTTTCATTTATGCAGCCTGTTCTGTTTCAGCCACTTAGGAAATTCTTGTTTATTCTTACCTTCATGTTGAAGTATCACAGTGGTTGTGAGACCATGTGACCTCCCACCCCACACTGTGCCCCTAGCTTGTTGTCTTATAACCGACATGATGACATTTTACAACCTCACTCAAATACAGAGAAGTTCCTGATCAGATGCAGTGACACCTTGGCTGTCGAGAATTTTTAAAAATGGTTACATAATCAAGCCTTGAGTAAAGATCTTCTTACTTCATTCCCACAAGAGTTGGAGCTACACCTTTGCAGGGGATGCATGCCAGTGGACTCAGTTCCAAACTCAAACTTTCCATTGTTCAAGCAGCAAAGCCACAGAAAAAAAAAACAAAACAAAAACAAACCACCTGCTCCATATTGATACTTGCTCAAAGCTGAACTGACACTCCAACTTGAGAAAATGTATACAGGCTGAGAGAGAGTCAAGAGTCCTCCCCCAGGACACAAAGGGGTCGCCTCCTTCCAAGCTCTGCTCTCCTTGACAACAGATTGTGCTTGTCTTAATGCTTTCAAACTTTCACCACTGTGCTTTATTTGCATAAAATATCCTACCAGTGGTTTCAAAGAAAGTAATGCCAGCAGTAAAGCTAAGAGAAAACCACAGAACCCTGGTGGAGTTACGGAAAGAAATCACTGAAAAAATTGTTGAAGTGTTGGAAAAATGAATTCAAAAGGGCCATTTTGGGGCCTCAAAATTGATTATTCTGTTTTCCATTAATTTTATAGGAAAAATATATTCAATTCTCAAACTTTTCTGTGTTTGAACACAGATCTGTAACAAATTGAGTTGAACATGCAAGGTGTCTCTGTGTAAATTAATTACTCAAACATTTCTCATATCCTAGTGTACACTTTGTGGAAGAAGAATTGTCTTCATCCATTTCTATATTCCTAACAATGGGTTACTTGAAAAACACTAAAAGAACTGTGAGACTTTATGTGAATCCTATGAATCAGTATGTAGTTTCTGGGTTGTAGCAGGAAAAAATTCATAAAGTATTATCAAAGCCAAGAAATTCCACTATATTTTGTTGTGGAGAGTTCCTCTTCTCAAGAAATAAAATGAATCACAAAGGATCATTTTAATCCACCTACCTAAGACTTAGGACTTACCGTCTACAATGACAGTAAGTCATTCATTTTATGGTGAGAATAAAGAGGGAATGGAAATATTGGGCTGTTTCTAACATGAAGTCATTTGGAGTACAATTATTGCTGTTTTAAATGAGAAATACTTAACTGATTCAGCCTTGAAATGAAAACCTTTACACATCCTCTTCATCCTATCAATATACCAACATATGCTTTCATGAAAATTACTCTAGCATAGATCTAATGAAGTGTCACACAGCAAATTCCTTAGCCACTTAAAAGGTACTTATTTTACAATTAATGTAGGCAGAGGTAGTTTTAGAGGCAAATACAACTCATGAATAGCGTTTAGGGGTGAAAGCAAGCAGTCTACAGAGCACAAGGTTTCAGAAATGACTTCCCAGTGGGATAAAGGGAGGAGCTAAGTATGAGCACCAGCAGGGAGAACACAGCACACATGTGTCCAGAGGACCTTTGCTTGTGTCTTTGAATAACAGATTCTGTCATCTTACAGCACCCTCTGCCTCATCGGTGGTGAGTGACACAGGCAGACTCTTGAGAAAGGCAACAAAGAGATTCGAATGGAGGAGTCATGTTGGAGAGACCCAGGGAAAGACAAGGACTCTGGCACTTGTACGCATTACACCTAAGCCTTCCAAGCCTGGAAGCCTTCCTGGCCTTACCTCTGTTCTTCAGTGGAGGCAGTGTAGGGTGTAGATCTTTATTACATTCATTCTTTTCTGTACAGCATTCGATGGATCTTCTTTGATGAGGAATGGGAGTATCCTGAAATCAAACCCACACAACTATTAGCAATTTTATTCTAGCTCAATGTCATACTATCTAAAAAATTAAAAATTATCTTTAGCAAATTTGTATGAAATTAGAATAGCTTTGTACAGCTTGAATATGTTATTTGCTATTAGGTAATTTATTTCAAATTATCCTGTACTATCTTACTACAACTTTTGCATGTAAACAAAACTACAATTATATCTATAATAACTAGTATACATTCCCTGAGGAAGAAGTCTTGGCTTAATGCAATGTGGTAAATTGGATTTTGGAAATAGTCTGAGTCACTAAGTAGGAAGAAAACGAAAAGAATACTAGATTTCAAAAGGAAGGAATTGGCACAATGAGAATTTTCACTTATCTTCCAAATTCCTAACAATGACAAGTGGATGTCTCACTGAGATATTGCTGGAAATCTAGCCAATGCAAAGACACAAGAGTAAAACTAAGTTATCGTCCTTACCCGACACTGAAAATCTGAGCCTTCCAGGCCTAGACATCCGGACGTCACCACAGGCATCCCAGAGTCGTCTTCCTCGATCATGGTGAAACAATATCCATCTGTGCTGCAGACCAGAAGGCAAGGGCAGGGGACAGAAGCAATGAGTGTCGGGGATGAGCACCTCAGTTTCAACACATGCAGGGAGCAAACGAGTCATGAGTACAGGTCACAAGCTGTTCAGAAAATCTGAAAACTTCCTTTTAAGAAAGTGGATTTAATTGTCTTGAAAACATTTGTTAATACCTTCTTTACCTAGAAATTTGTGAGAAAGGAGGAGTCAAAACTTCCATGAATTACCATTCATCACCATCTATACCACGTTCTGAACTTACTTTACTCCTTCTCAGATAGAAATTCCTCCAGACAAACTCATGCCAAACAACCCAGAGGAACGCAGCACCATCCTCAACTTCTATGTGAGGAAACTGAGGCTCAGAGGAATTCCTAAAAGGGCACTGTGAGGCAGAGTGGGCAAGGCTGGCCGCACACAGGTGTCTACCCTGTGGGCTATATGGGTTGAGCTGGCGAAGTGCGCTCACCTCCTACTCAACACAACAGCTAAAGCCGGGATGGAGCTGGGTCAGCAGTGTAGACGGGGCAGCCGCTGCCTGCTCAGGAAGGGATGAAGCTTTACTGTGAGCCATCCAGGTTGACCCGGGAGAGGCCACGGGGCACCACACCAAGGTGCTCTGACACAATAATGGAAACAAATGATTTCTATTCTTTGTGTATTTTCCTGGATTTATACTCACTTTTTCTATGGCACTTCATCCTCTGAACAAGAAGATAATAATAGTTCTATTTTATAAACAAAAAAGTTGAGAAAATGATCACTTTATGCAAAGTTGAAAGTACTTAATGACACTTGGCAGAAATGGTGAGCCTTTGAGAGGCAAGTGCCCAAACTGCACCCCAAAGCCCACGAAAACCCATTTATTTATCACAAAGTGCCAACACTGCAATTAAACCTGAATACTGGAGTTTGAGTTTAGAAAAAACTCATACAGAAACATCTTTTTTTAAAAAAGAAGAACAATTAACATGGGCACCGTAGATTCTCCACTACTACACTAATAAGGTATGTACCAATTTCCCCAAAGTGATTATTATACATTGCAAATTAAAACAATAAGAATTTTTTAAAATGGTTACATAATCAAGCTTTGAGTAAAGGTCCTCCTATTTCATTCCCAGAAGAGCTGGAGCTACACCTTTGGGGGAATGCATGCCAGTGGACTCCCAAACCAAGTAACAACATGTCCTCAGAAATAAGCTATTGAACTTTTTTTTTTTTTTTTTTTTTTTCAGAACCCGGGATTGAACTCAGGCCCTTGTGCTTACCAGGGAAGCACTTATTCTACTGAGCCATCTCCCCGGCTCCAAGCTATTGAACTATATGATCACCCTTTCTTGTTCACATGCATGCCTGGTATTTAGACAGACACATCTGTGTCACCCAGGAAGAAGGCTGTGAGAATGATATAAGGCATGATCCGCAGGCTTGTTTCTCTTGCATTCGTGGTAGCAGCATCCTGCCACACTCTGGCCCTTCACTTATCATCAACATCCTCAGAAATGTTTGCTTGGTTTCTGAGCTTTGAGGAATCCAGAATGCCTCAATTTATTAAAAAAAAAAAAAAACTAGTAAAGCAAAGTTCAAATGTACTAATGAAGAGTGAGGAAGAGCCAATGATAGACTGCTTTGTCAGATGAAGGTCAAATGCATGAATATTTCTGCAGAAGAAGGACTGCCTCTGAACAGTGCTTGCTTTGAAATCTCTGGGGACGTTTTAATCAATTTACTGAAAGTTTTATGAAAATGTAAAGCACATAAATGTGAAAGACAATAAATATACCTGTTTCTTAGAAATTTAAATAGCATGAATAAACAACACTCGTGTGATTTTAAAAATCTGTTTCTACATAATTAAATTATATATGGAACTTAAGATAAAAAAGTATAATAAATGTTTGAAAATTACTTAGCATTTATTGTAGTCAGAGACACACTGCCATTAATCCCTTTCAAAATATCCCCCTTTCTCAAACACACTGATCCCATCACTCTTGCTGTTCTCTGAAGCAGCTCAAATCCTCTTTTGTGTCTTTAATTGCACTGTTGTGGCTGCCTACATGTCCGTTGACTCAAAATGTTTACCATGGAAGGTAAACTTTGAGGAAGAACCAGAAACCACGTGGTGCTGATCTGCTGAGAGCAGTGGATGAGGGCGCGGCGTGAGGAGCTTGGGAGCGACTCTTCTCTGCATGGTACTAGGAAGGACCACCAGAACTACCTCAGGAGGCAGCTAGAAAGATGGGAAAAGCGTGTCTGAAGCAAGCAGGTAGTCCTTTGGGGGAAATGATGGCAATGTTTCTTTTACTGTGATTTTTTTTAATTTAAACATATTTTGATCATACCTCATATATTTTTGATCAAAAGCAAGATTAGAATTTATCAGAAACAAGTCCTCTTAATTTTCTGATATTAAAAATACTCTGGGGATTGTTTAATCAACAGATAGATTAAGTCTAAAGACTACTTCCTATGCTTTATGAGTTTCCCTTACTTAAAACCTAGACAATTCATACAAATCAAGAAAGGGATGAGAAAATAAGGCTAAGCTTTTGTTAAAATCATGTTACAATGTCCCAGGAAACATAAACATTATGGAAAGCATATTCAAACCTTAAAATTCCTCTCCCCTGTTTGCAAAGAGGGAGAAGCCAAAAATATAATGAAATGAGAGAGAGGAAGAGGGGCCTTGGAGAAAAGAATGTCTCGTTCACCATAAATTCACAAAGGAACCAAATATTTAGTTGAAGAAGGAGGTGAGAAAGCCATTTCTGTGCATATCATTCCTAGCAAGAGAGTGAGAGTAATGCACAAGCTTCTCTCCGAAAGTGCAATCTAACAAGGGAGACTTAGCTGGAAACCTGCAGGACATTTACGAAGCTGAAGAATTACTTGCGAGCTTTCAATCTTCAAACAAGCACAGTGTAAGCAAAACTGAGCTCCAGCATCAACACCGATGACCTCTGTTCACCAGTCAGATCCCACTGCTGGACATCATGAAGGGAAACCAGTTTCTACCAATGGCTTATTTGAGAGTTGCACTGCCTGGGTGCCACATTTAATTTAGTTTTATATAAATAAATTATTACTCTATCCTCTCTAGATTTTTTTTTTTTCGGAACCGGGGATTGAAATTTTCGGAACCGGGGATTGAACTCCCTAGAATATTGAAAGTGATAAGAAATGAATAATCAAAAAGAAAACCAAAATAAAAAGAATGTAAACAAAATTGGCAGTAATGAAATGTATACATAATTGTAGGCTAGTCACTGAACTAGAATAATGATTATAAACAGAAAGCAGGAGAGAGAGCTGATCTCTCTAGAGCCCTTCCTGGCCCTCGTCTCAGTCCAGGAAGTTTATATTTGTAATTCCATGGAGAAGTCACTGGAATCCCATCAATTTAATTCCAATCTACCACACCCAGTGCAACCCACATGCAGCATGAACACTAAGGCATATTTGCAATTATGTAATATCCCCTCCCATTTCTTAGACTCTTGGATTGCCCCTCTTTCCTACATTACTATAGTTGGTAAGAATCAAGGGATCCTAAATTCAGCCATAATAATGTCTATCTGGAACAAAGGCCTAGACTCAAAGCCTAACCCACGTTTAATTCATTCATGAACAAAGGGGTGGCTTGAGGATGAGTGACTGGAAGTGCGGCAAGAAGTGGGTGAGAGCCATGAGCTGGGCTAGGTAGGAGGCCTGCATTCACCTCTGTGATATGAAGAGAGAAGTATATACAGAAAGAGTCATCTGTATTACACAATTGAGCTAGCATCTAATGCTTTGGGGTCCAGTGCTTTAGTTCTGATGTGTAATCTTTTAAGCCCCAGGGAGTTCAAGCCTCTGTCTCGAGGCTCATCCCAGCTGATAGTACAGAGTCTTGGCTCTTCATACCGCCTTGTCCCAGATCACACAACAGACAAAGTGATTAGAATGGAATAACAGTTGAGTACATACCTACATGCTCAGCAATCAATGTTGAATGCCTTTTTTTTTTTTTTTTCAGAACAGGGGATTGAACTCAGACCCTTGCGCTTGCCAGGGAAGCGCTTATTCTACTGAGCCATCTCCCTGGTCTGCTGAATGCCTCTTGACATGACCTTAACTTACAAAAAACAAAGCCTTTGAAAATGTAAAGGTTAAATAAGGTCAAAAAAGTGATAATTCAACTTTTGTCTTAATCTGAAGGTGCATCCACAGATTCTTAAATTTGCACAATATTCCAAAAGCGAAGGAGTTTCTGGAACATCCAGAAGGATCATGGGGTACTAACCACCTCAAGGAGATTTTCAGTGTGTACAAGTTAACATCTACATCAAGGAGGAGGTCTTCCTGCCCTGAGCCTTGGAAGGCTCAAAGCCACCCTTTTAAGTATGTAGACATGCTTCTGGAGACCACTGGTTTCTATCCCTTCCCATTTCTCAGACTCCTGGATTGCATCTCTTTCCTACATTCCTGTAGATGTAAGAATCCATTTTACAGGGCCCCTAAGACTGCATTGCCAGTGTTCCCTTTAACTCTCCTCTTTCACTAAGGTCTCATATTTATACAAACCTAGGCTTGCTCACAAATAGCCACCATGGGTAAGAAGGAACTATTTCTGAACATTCCCATTATCTTTATATAGATTAAATTAACTATAAAATAATGCTCAAAGATTTCATCTGATTTGTTCAATTAGGTAACAGAAAATTTTAAAGGATTGTTTTAAATTTGTTCTCAATCAAAATTAATTATATAAGTGAACATCTGCTCAATGTCATTGTCGAGAAGGATTAACGGTTCTCTTGACGAACCAGTATTTATTCCTTTTTTCCTCCAATATGTAACAAATACTAGAATTTTTAAATTTCTAAACTTAATTTTCTTTCACATTGGACTTTTTAATCCTGGTTGACTTTAGGTCATTTCTAAACAAACACTTAAGGAAATTCAGTCTTGTAAAATAGCTATTTCACAATCAAGAAAATAAGGTTTACAGAATTTTCCGTCACAGATAAGTAAATTCAAAGAACCATGAAGTTTGCAGAGTTGCTGTTTAAGTCATGCACATTTCAGTCAGTTGAGCGCCATGCTTTCATTAGCAGGGGTTCATCTGTGAAGCTCACTAGGACTCAGGTAGATGGAGGCGCTGAGAACAATGAGGAAATGGGGTGTGGCTTTTGCTTTGGCCTAGTCTACAAAGGGTACCTATCCTAGAAGACAGACAGCTGCCCAATTTAAAGCAGTAAGAGCAGAAATTGTAAGCTACTTAAATGTTTCCTGCTAATTGGAAAATAAGCAAAAAATGATAATTACCAAAGCAATAAATAGGACTTTAAGGTTGGGTTTTGTTTTCTTTCTTAGATGAATGGATTCCCATAGGATTGGAAAGAAAAGATGGATGTGGTGATGTATGCTTGTGATCTCAGTGATCAGGAGGCTGAGGCAGAAGGATTGCTGTGAGTTCAAGACCAGCCGGGGCTACAAAGTGACCTCAAGGCCAGCCTAAACTGTGTAGTGAGACCCTGTCTCACCAAAAAAAAAAAAAAAAAAAAAATCAGAGAAGGAAATAGAATAAAATGTTTCTGGGTGTTTGAGCGCTTCTTTGGCTTTTCCTCTGAGGGGTCACTCTATTCAGAGAAGGCAAGGTTACAACATTAGTGACAAGGTCCCAAAGTGGGAGTTACCTATTTCTTTCAGAACCTTCTAAAATGTTTGCCCTTCTCATCTCTAGCACTAATCCATGTGCTAAAGCAATCGTGGTGAGCCTATGGCACGTGAGCTGCAGCAGGTTGTCCCGCTGAGACCTCTGGAAGGCTCACCACCACTTCTCTCCGTATACAGGGATTATATTTTCTTCTCTGCTCCATAATCTTCCGTGGTTCTCTGTGTATGATTTTAAAGAACCCTACACTACTCAGTTAAGTCCAACAACAAATTAGGCCTGTTTAACATTCATATTTCTGACTATGATAGGCACAAAGGGAGGTTAACTTTTATTATTAATTTTTTATGAGCAGAATATATTTATTGAAGGAAAGAAAGCTCCTGTCAGAGAGAGGGACAGGAGAGGGTCCCAAGTGGGTTTTCCCAAGGTTAATTTTTTTTATAAGAGACTTTACCAGTTAATTTGCAATCAGACTCTTACAATTAAATTACAAGTTCTAACGAAGGAATCACCATTCTCCCAAGAACAATTATTTGAAGTCAGCATCCTCTACTGGAGGGAAAAAATAAAAGAATTTAAGGCTCAGTATTTAGACAGCCTGGGCAATAGATGCAAAAAGTGAATGGCTCATGGTGGCATTCATTGTGCGGTGCGGAGTATCACACAAGATAATGAACAGAAACACACTTTACAAAGCATAGGTCAGGAGCACCTGTCTGAGAAGCCATGGCCTGTGCTCAGCAATGTGAAAAGGCCTGGGGTAATACAGACTATAAACAGCCCCTCAGCCCCTCAGCTTTTCCTTCTGCCTGAAACTCTCTGGGAAGATGGAGACAGTAGACTGCTTGCCTCTGGTCTGTGAGGAGGTTAAAACAACTGAGGACTGGCCAAATAGCTCAGCAGATTAAAGTGCCTGCAAGCAGGCACAGGGGCCGGGGATTTGATCTCTGGGCCTGCCATGCTGGCCCCACCCCCGGGGCACTCTGAGACTACAATTGAGACTGGGTGTGGTGGTGCATGCCTGTAATCCAAGCTCTTGGGAGGCTATAAATAGGTGGATCACTATGAGTCTGATGTAGTAGTGAGACTCTGTAAACCCAATAGACCCTTCCCTAAAATACAGAGAGCAAAAAAGGGAAAACAAGCATGTAATTTGCAAAATTTTCCATTCAAATTGTAATAGTTCCTTTTACTGTGCTTTCCAAAAGTATCCTTGCACAATTTATGGGGGGTTAGAGGAGCCTGAGCTCTGGGGGGCATACCTCAGTGCATGCGTACATGGGAATAGAGGCACACAAGTGTCTCCTGTGATCCCACAGGACTGATCTCAGCTCACAAGAGCTGTTCTCCTGCAGACAACAAACACCTCATTAGCAAATGACTTGAGCTTTCAACTCAAGTCCTGCCCCTCCTCTCTTCTGAGAACCAGGCTCAGGGTGGCTGCTGGCCAAGAATTTATGACTGGAATCTCGGCCACACTACTTTCATCAGATCATCATGCCTCAGACTTCTGAGAAAACTGCACAGGCTTTCAGAGGCTCTGATTTCTCGCATGTGACAAATAGATAGTGCTCCCTTCTCTTTGGGAATACTGCAGTGATTAATGATAGGTGAAACGAAACATGCTAATGTTGATAAACATTTTGGTAAATATTAACTTTCTGTTTACATCTATATCTCAGTCCATCTGTATTGACTGTAATAGTTTACCCCTGTTCTTTTGAGACATTCCATTGTTACTGTTGCTGAATGACTCTTTTTTCTTTTTGATTATTTTGATTTATCTTCCCATTTGTTACCATGAATCAAGAAGTGACAAACATATTGTTCAAAGTCCATCTCGGCCTGGCTTCCATCACTGCCATGTTGAGTGTCCTTAGACTGCTCTTGCTAACATCATGACATCTGTTTGACATTTTTCTTTTCTTATCCTTGACCACTACTCTCCATCAACACAGCCCTCCTTACTACTTCCCTCATACACTTGGCTTCCAGGCTTCCACGACAGGGGCCCTTAGTCTGCTGGGATGTCCTCTGCCACGCCAGCACTGGAGTCTCCATGCTCACTTCTGTCCAGGTAAACGTTCTCTTCCTGACCCGAAGTCTCTATGTTCCCCTCTATAAATGATTTCCTCTTGGCACTGAGCTTAACTACGTCTCTTCAGCTGCTTAAGAAGCACTGGGAGATGTGATCATGCAGGGCCATGCGTATTTGCTTTCTCACACACGTGTGAGCAAGGACAAGATGGTGGCACAGCATGCTGGGGAGGAAGAAGAACCAAGCCACAGGGCTGCCATCAAGGCCACCCAGCCCTGGTGGAGGCCAGCCTAGCTGCCCTGGTCCACAAACCTCCAAGGAAGGGTCTTGTGTGGGCTCGCAGGCCTCTGCCATTCTAGGGTCATGTGGCCAACTTGTACTCTCTTCCAAACGCCCATCTGAGCACAGGTCTATGTCCTACCATCATACCTTTGGACATCTTTACTCAGAAGGGTCAAAATTTTAAAACTTAACATGACTACATTATAACTTCATTCTCTTCCTCTGTCCAACTTCACTAGAAGGCTCCACTATGCATGTGCATGATCCTGCAAGGCCTCTTGCATCTCCTCTCCCATACCCAATCCATTGCCCACAACTCCATATTCTAAATAGTTCTCAGATGCACCCAACTCTCCTACTCCAGTAACCTTCTAGTTCCAGGTCATTTCCTCTTACATGAATTATTCCTAATGAATTCCCTTTTTAAATGCTCAGACTGAACTCTTCTTTGCTCTTTTGTCTTCTTCACATACCTTCAATACTCTGTAGCAAAGAAATTTTTTAAAAGATAAATCAAATCATATCATTTGCAGCTGCCAGTCCTGCTGAAATGCCACATTCCTGACTTCCCTGTGTTCCTGGATACACAGCTAACATTCTTTTTTTTTTGGAACCGGGGATTGAACTCAGGCCCCTGCGCTTGCTAGGGAAGTGCTTATTCCACTGAGCCATC
>NDGN011527453.1:0-17498 GCA_002564285.1 Tympanoctomys barrerae
CTTTCCTTGCGGCCCTCCTTTTTCTCTAATTTTAGTCTGCAAACTTAGGTTGTTAACCATCCATATATACTTCTTTTTCAAGCATGCAACTTCATAAAGTACAATGACTATAATTTTTAGTAATTTGATAAGTTTTTATGATATTTAAAGATTAAAACTTTTGTAATTATGAGTTTTAAATTGTGAAAAATAAAAAGGGAAAATATCACAAAAATAGTTTCAAAATGAGAATGAATTTTGGGATAACTGTTTCTAGAATTTAATTAGATATCTTTTCATATTGAGAAAAAATGAAAATAATGAATCACTTTTCAATTTTTATTATTTTCTTAGCAACTGATTTATTCACTTTTATTAATAGTATAGTAATAATATATAAAATAATGTATGCTGATATGTATATTAAATTATATGCACAATGACTATATACTAAAGCTATACACCCAACTTGACAATTGTACATGTAAGACATTAAATACAATTATGGGTTCAACTCAAAGATATACTAAATGAACACTGTAATGTATCTGAAAGATGCATTGTTGAATTCCTGAAAGAATAATTCTTAGTATGTGCAATATGTTATTCTTTTTCTTATTTTAAAATATTGATTGTAAAGTCAGTTATCCTAGCATGCTTACTCCCATCATTCCCAATTAACATTTTGGAAGATTGAAGCAAATAAGACAGAAAAATAAGAGTACCAGCCACTAGGAAACATATAGAAAGATAATGCTAAAACCACACAGACTTAGAAGAAAGTTATCTCCAATTTTTAAAAGAATTGAAAATAACTTAAAGCTTTGCCAGTAAACACTGTATTTCTTGCTAACTTATGTGAAGTTAACTAACAAATATGTCTTTGCCAAGGAAGCTTCAGTTGTAACTGTAATATATTGTTTTATATAAATTAAAGCTGAATTAAAAACTAAAGAATAAAACTAAATAAAATGTTAAAATGGTTCATTCAGATAAAGGCTTATCAGCACTTCACTTTGACAGACTCAAATGAGAGAGAAAAGTACTGATAGTAAGTACTATGTTGTATAAACAATTAGATATATGAGATATAATCTTAAACTTAAAATAAAAAAATGTATTATAGTAAAAGACATTTTGCCATCAACCCCCTCAAACATTTCCCCTGAATTTGAATATACTTATGCCATTATTCTGGCTACTTTCTGAGACAATTTTGGAAGTTCTCTTTCTCCTTGTGGCTGTGTTAATATCCTGAATTGGTTAAAAGCATCTACGATAATTTTTGTCAAATAAAAATTTTTGAGTGAGGTTACTGGCACTATACTTTTCACTGTACTTTTAAAAATTTAAATGATCATCTTATGTTTTGATCACACCTGCACTTACTCCTTCATTTAAGGAAGTTGGAGAAACTGGGTCAAACTAGTATTTGCAAGCAGGAAGAGGCAGCAACATTTACTTGCAGCAACCCAGATAATCCAACTGTAGAAGAAACAAGAGGAAGGGAAAGGAAAAGGTGGTGACAATGGGTCCATGGGGGGTATAGTCATGAAGCCTGACCATTTATCACATGAAATATTGGGTTGAGCAGAGATTGAGTAATGTTGGACTCTGTGAAGGCCCTATTCTTACTCTCTGAACCTTGGGGTAATCTTTAGACATTATCATTAATTATTTAGACTCAGAAGGCTGCACAAACATCTTGATTCATTGGCAAAATGACAAGCATATGGTGTGTTTTGCAAACCCCTAGCTTTCTGTTGAGAGGAAGATAACATTAATTTCTTGCAAATCCTACAGGGACTTTCCAAGACAGCCATTGTTAACATAGTTCAATGTCAGAGTTGGAGAGCTTGGAGTAGTTTTGGGGGAAAAAAGCATTAGATACAAATGAATAGCCTTGTAGGCTCATGATGAGGAAGCTCCTAAGACACCATGGCTTTCCTGCGAAGAACAACAGAGCATCAGACAGCTTTGCAGCTTGATTGATAGTCAAGGTGGCAGGTCTGTTTAGTGGGTCCTACAGGATGGTGCTCAGAATCTGGTGTCTCCTGCAGGGCTTGGCACTCTGACAGCCCTGGTTCAGGCAAGAGTCCCAGTTCAGATTCACTGAGCATGTGGCAAGACCATGATCAGGGCCACCCTCTGGTTGAGGGAGATGAACAGCCCACCCTTACCCGATACACAGCTGTTGCAGGGCAAGCTCCTGGGGACTTGGGAGAGGTGGAGAATGAGTGAGAATGAATGAGGAGGATTAAGGTGGTTATAGGAAATGAAAGTCATACAAAAAGCTCCTCTTCATCAGCTCAAATACAGCTTTGGGTGTGGACTGCTTCTAACAGGAAGTAAACATTAGCTTTTCAAGTTCCTTGTGTTTCCTGAGTAGATGGATTCTACCTCCAACCCTGTGATGGAGTTTTAGTGACAAGTAATGTATTTCTGTGTCAGCTCCAAGACTGCCTCAAACATCCTTTGGAGAGGCATGATACTGTTTTAATTTTGTCCACTGAACAAGTTCATAGAAGGCAGTTTACACAAAAATTCTCTTTTGTGGCAATGAGGGCTAGCAATTCTGACACAAGTAAAGAGAGCTTTTCTTAGGAACTAAGAAAAAAGAGCTGTAAAGGATGGCCAGATAGTTCAGCAGATTAAAGCACATGCTTAGGTAGAGCACGGTGGCTGGAGTTCGATCCCCAGGGTGCTGTACTGGCCCTGCCCTGGGGTGCGCTGAACCAGCAATTGAGACTGGGCATGATGGCATGTGCCTGTAATCCCAGCTCTTGGGAGGCTAAAAACAGGAGAATCACTACGAGTTTGATCTATATGTGAGACTCTGTAGACCCTGTAGACCTTGTCCTAAATACATTTAAAAAAAAAAAAAAGACAGAGAGATACACAGACAGAAGAAAGAAAGAAAGAAAGAAAGAAAGAAAGAAAGAAAGAAAGAAAGAAGTTGATAATATCAGTAGAGGTAACAAAGACATAATCCACTCAGGAGACTCAGTGGAAAATAGAGTGGGCAGATAAAAGTGAGCACGGTCCGTTTGTCAGGGGCACCTCTTCTTTATTGGGTCAAGAATTAAGAATGAATGCAAGCAGGTTGGGAGCTAACAGGGTTTAGATAAAAATATTTCTGGAAGGAGCTGGGTGTGGTGGTGCATGTCTGTAATCCCAGCACTTGGGAAGCTGAGGGAGGAGGATCACTATAAGTTTGAGGCTAGCCTGGGTTCCACAGTGGGTTAAAAGCCAGCCCAAACTGTACAGGAAGACCCTGCCTCTTTTCAGATTGTTCATAGGCAATTTGACCTCCTCAATTCAGCTACCAAAACTTTAGGAGAAGAACGCGGGTCACCTGGTCCATTCAACATGCTTCAGGCAAACCTGCAGAGGAAAACACTGGCCATTCTTTTAAGTGAGAGCTCGTTATCTATCTGGATAACTCATATGTCCAATCAAAACCTTTTTTGGTTGTAAATAAATGATTTTCCTTCTGCTATGTTCCCAGTGAAAATAAATACAATCAACCACGTTTTCCCATAAGAAATTCCATCATGTACTATAATATAGGTACTCACTCTCCCATGCCCCCAGATGCATGACTCTGATTTCAAAGTTCTACACACCTGTGCTTTATCCTGATAAGCTGTCTTGAGGTCATTGCCACAATATTTTGATGCTTTGCTCCTGCATTCAAATCTATACTCTTTGCATCTGTGCATGCTGCCTTTCCAGCTGTCTGGGGCATCTTCACAGAGAAGGTACACTGGAGGACAGAGATGGTGTTTCATACTCCCTCTTAAGCCCTTGCAATGCCTGCCCATATTACAGGTGTGGGGTCCAGAAAGGAGGATGCAAAGGGCCACCCTGGCTCCTTAAAATTCACTTCCTTTTCTGTGTCTCATGTATGCTTTTCTACCCAGTAGCCCCTTCTTCTCAGTAGAAATCTTTTCTCCCCTAAGAATCCTGCTCAATCATGATCTCATTGAATCCTCTGATGAGGGAAGTACCCCCACAAATGCTCTTAGTGTAGTCCTCAAGTGAAGGACTAAAGGCTGATAGAGGGGCTTTATTTTTAATTTGTCCCAGTAGCTAATATTGCACTTGACATAGAAAACATTCTATCAATATTTGCTGAATTAAATAAATATGTGACTGTTGTAGTTGATGTGTTGTCAACTTGAGAAGTTTAGAAGTTTAGCTAAGTGGTTCAGCAGGGGACCAGGGTTCTCACTTGTGAGCAACCTCATCTTGTGCCAGAGGAGGGATCGGAGAGGTTGTGAGTGCTACACCTGCCACGGGGTAGGCAGCCTGCTTACAAGACAAGGGAAGAGAAGAGGCTTGCCTTTCCCCTCTTTTTGCTCTCGTTGCTTTTGCTGTCTTCTGCTGCCTTGAACTGCTGCCCCTGTGCCATGGCACCATATCTCGGAGCTAGCAGATTATGGACTGAAACCATTGCAAACTATGAGCTAGCTAAACCTTTCCTTCCTTAATTTTGGGTGTTGGTATTTTGCCTCAGCAATGAGAGAAGAGTAACCAAGAACAGGGACCTTCAAAGAAAAGCCTTGACAATTAGTACCATTGAGATATACTAGCCAGATATGCAGCTGAGTGTTTACAGGGAGAGAAGAGAAAGTACAAACAGTGGAGAGTCCAGCCACAGTGGGCTCTCAGTGGTGTGTGTGGGTGTAGAGGAAGCTGAGCTAGCAAAGGCAGCCAGGACCTGCACAGAGTACTGGGAGAAGAGTTAGGATGTTGTCATTGTAAAGAAAGGGGTTTCAAGAAGGAAAATTCACAAATAAAATTCCAACACTGGTACTGGGCTGTGTGTGTCTGAGCCTCTTGCTAACTCTTCCACAATCTTTGGCTTTCTCTCACTTCCAGAAGCACCATGAAGTCTCCTGACTCATACCCTTGTTCCTGTGATCTCTCAACCTAGAACCTTGCTCTGCTCTTGCTTCCCAGACCCCTCTTTGCCAGTGTCTGAGGTCCCTATTGGGAAGCTTCCACCTCCCTCTCTTCCCGATGCAGGTTCCCACCTTTCCAGCTTCTTGCTTCCTACACAGAACTGATCAGATTTTAATGAGATTTATATTTTCTTTTTACTGCTGGCCCTAGCACTTGAATTCTATGAAGGATGAGACCTAGTGTGAGAAGCAATAAAATAATAACGATGTAAGGCAGATGTGAATCTGGTTCCTGCGCAGAGCTCTGTGTTTGGCAAGAGGGCATTTTTTTGACTTATTTTGCTACCTAACTGTTTCATACAGGGTAGAGCTGCACACTCTCTTGTCACTGAGTATCAGGTGACCTCAGTACTGCTGACAGAATGAGGATATTCCAAATCCACTCCAAGCAGATTGTATGAAGGATCTGCTGCCTTAAAAAAAAAAAAAAAAGAAAAAGAAAAGGTAGAATTTTTTCCTTTTTCTTTTGTTTTCTTTTTCCTCCAGTAATGGGGATTGAATCCAAGGAGTGTGCAGCTACATCTCTAGCCCTATGCCACCATGCCTAGCTCAAAGTAGAACTTCTTAACTGTGCCTATGACTTTTTGCTTTTCTCCTTATAATGAAACCAAGTGACAAGGCAAAAAAGCTCAAGGAAGATTCTAGCTCAGGGGAGATTTGCTGTTCTGGGCTCAGCAAGCAGGAGTATCGGATCCAGTTACCACCCCCCAGCTGCTCCATGGGGCGTGTGTAAAATCTCTGCAAACAGTCCCATTGTGCTTATAAAACCTCAGGTCACTGACAATTGCAGTGCTCATTTGCTGTGGCCAATTTAGTGCTAATAAGCTGAAACTGGGCTTCTGGGATTTCTTCCATGGCATGTAAACTCCCTTTAGAAACACATTTCCCAAGTAGAGACTGTAACTGAATAGTTTTTTCCCCATTCTCCATTTTTGTAAACAGACTTGTAGCTCATTTCTGAAGCATTTCCCAATTAGCTGGAGCACTAAGGCCATTTTTGTCAGTGCCTCAGCTCCGACAGGGGGCAGCTTGCCCATGATCCACTCTGCTTGGTTGGGAGTGGGGCAGGGCACCAGCTCTCCCAGCTTCTGGGCTGTGTGCGGAGCAATGTACTTTGTTGGGCAAAGCTACTGCTGCCAAGTCCAGTAACCACTGTGTGTGTGCAGCAGAACTGGACCATACACCTGACCTGGGCACTTGGGCAGGCCCTCGAGAGGGGAGAAAGCTGGGCCTTGGTGCTCTTTTCTCTGAAGACTCCTGCAGGACTGGTTCTGGTGATGCCAGCTGAGGCAAACCCAGCGCCTCACAGATGGCAGAGACCACTCTGCCAGAAAGTTGGCCCCTTGGATTCTGAGGATCATCTCTGTCACCTGGAGCCAGAAGCAGCCACTCCATTTGTGACTTGATTCTCAACAGCTTGAAGCTTCAAGCTCATTTCTCTTCAAGGCTAGAGAGCTGATCTAACATAGGGCCTCACAGCTTCTGCAGATTTGAAACAAAATAGAAGGGAACAGAAAGCGAGCTGTTTCCTCCAGCACAGCAGCCCTCTTTCCCTACAGGCAGTTCTGACAGACTCTGGAGACCCCATAGTCTTACTGTGGTCACCAGTTCTATGCTCCTCTATAAACCACAAAATGTCAGATTTTCTCGAAATAAGAAATCCTTTCACTCCCTTTCAGGGTCTTGGGAACAGGGAAGGAAAAGATCCTAGTTCCAACCAAAGCAACATTTTACCAGAAATCTGGCAGGCACATGACCTCCCTATCCCCACAGACCGATCAGGGAGTGCAGTCACCTAATTGTGTGTGATATGCCAAAATCCTGTTAGGAGCTTGCTCTACCTTGGAAGTTCTGCCAAAACATTCTTCCTAGTTCTGGGCAGAGATGCTCAGAGACAGCTTTGGGGCCAACTTCTTTTTATTGCATTGAGTTAAAATGCAGGCACTCCTGAGGGAGTGTAGAGAACCTTGGGGAGGGGTGGTAAAAAGTTGGGGTGCCCTGGGATGAGCCATGGCTGAAAGCCCAGAAAACCTGCTTTCTTGATTCTGTTAGAGAATCATTGTGTTCTGACTACCAAGCAAGCCCAGGTTTAGAGCAGTCACTCAGGAACTGCCCAGACAGTGGCCAGCCAACTGGGTACTATGGAGACCATAGAACTTTGCCTTTCTGAGGTGGGGTTGGTCCTTTGGTCTGAGAGCCATCATGAGACTGAAAGTGGCCACTTTTCAAGGGCTGACCAGATAGCTCAGTGGACTAAAGCGCCTGCTTAGGCAGAGCGCAGTGGCCAGGGTTCAATCACCAGTGTGCAGTGCCGGCCCTCCCCCAGGGCTCACTGAGACTGCGACTGACACTGGGTGTGGTGGTGCATGCCTGTAATCCCAGTGCTTGGGAAGCTGAAAACAGGAGGATCACTATGAATCTGATCTGTGTAGTGAGACCCTATAGATCTTGTACTAAATACACAGAAAAGATAAAGAAAGAAAGTGGCCACTTTCATTCTAGAAGGAAGGTTTCATTTGGGGATGACAGTATGTGTAAGAGGGAGAGAGAGGATGCTGGTGTGTTTCATTTTGTGGTTTAGATTGACTCTCATAGAAGGTAAGACTAGAAGAGTGGTTACCAGAGGCTGAAGACAATGTGCAAGAGGAGGACATTAGTATACAGTAGACAGGGGGCATGGGGGTACAATGTGACAGGAGAAACAAGTGCTGGGATTATTTTTTTTAATGTATTTGGTTATCACAGGTCCCCATTATGCAGCTCAGACTCATAGTGACCCTCCTGTTTTTAGCCTCCCCATTGCTGGGATCATAGAGATATGCTACTATTCCCACCCGGATTCTGTGGCCAGCTCAGCCCACCCTAGGGGCAGGATGATGCAGCATGTAGTGCCAGGGATTGAACCATGTTCTCTACACTTGCCTAAGCAGTTGCTTTAGTCTGCTGAGCTATTTCACTGGCCCCAAGTGCTGGGATTCTTAACCCAACCATTTTCTAGCCTCCTAAATCAATAATAAAATACACAGATTTTGCTGGAATCAAATGATTTTCAGTGGATTGATCCTGACAGGGGCGTGACTTCTGTCTAACATAAGCTCTAGTCCCTCTCATTCTCCTACTGGGCAAAACATAACAAATACTTGCCAGGAGTAAATGGCAAAAGTAGTACAGCACTACCTCCTCTCCTAATGAAGAACATGTGCCGTACCCGTCCATGTCCATGAAGGGCACAGCTCATGCCCGAGGCACTGCTGAAAGGGAACTGGAAAACACAACAAACACCTGATGTCCAGACCTCACTGGAGTGTAACCCACCAACTTGGAGGCAGGTTCTAGATTGCTGCTGTAGGTAGTGAGGTCCCTGCACTGTGAGGGAGGCCCCGTCTTTGCTCAGGGTTTAGAAAGTGTGCAGGCTCCCTTTATCTGACCTCCAACTGCTGGACTTTACCTCCAGAGACAGTGTGGTCTCTTTTAAAGAAAAATAGATAATTCCTATAGCTAAGAAGTTGGGAGGGCCATACATGATTAGTTCCTTGATCATTAACTGGAAGTTTTAAACAAACAAATTGTTTTCCACATGGATATTTTAATTTTTCTCCAATTGCTCTATGCCATTCCTATTCATTCCTGAAAAATGGAGTCTGCACTCAGTTTTTTAAAAAGAATGTGGTGGAAATGGATCATGCTGTTGGTATATTTGTGTTTCCATGAAGGAAAAGGACCACACAATCTGATGTCATTTCAGGACATCAGAGAACCAGGTAAAAGATCCTGCTGAGAGGTGACAAACATGGTTGCCATTCTGAGGTACTCATGGGATGAGGCTTGGGCTCCCCAAGGGCACAAACTTTGCACTGTTCTTTGTGGGCATCTACTGAAAGAGGCCATCAGCCAAATGACAAGAGCTGATGAAAACAGTAGGCTCTATGACAGGTAGAAGCACAAAGGAGCCCCAGATGCTTATTCTGGAGGACATAAGAGGTGTTCAAACACGTTAAGGACTACCCCCTAAAGGAGAGACCAGAGCTGTCCTTCCTCCTCCTTGATGGATGACTTAAAGGAGTAAAACTTGGAGAAAAAAGACATAACAGAAGATATTTCTAACTATTTCAATAACTTGATTAATTAAATTCAAATGGATATGGATTATGATTCATAAATCGATGGTTTTCTCATGCTGGACCTAAGCTTCCCAATAACTCCACTTGAATGACCCCTTGTCTACCGGGCACTCTCCACCCCTTCTCCTCCAGCACGGTTGCACAGCCAGGTGGCGGGCAGCTTCATCACTCTGCCTTTGTGTGCTCCCGGCTGTGCCACTGGCTTTTCCTCTGCTCCTTTTGAGTGTGATACTTCGTTTGTCATTTAACAACCTGGGTTTAGCTCTGGCCAATTCTACTTGCTCCATTTTTCTGAGACATCTCCCTAAACATTTAGTCCAGGGCCTAGACTAGAAGCTTGACTCATTGCCACATCATGAATTGTACTGGTTTGCTGTCTGTATAACCTTGCGTAGCAAGGCGGACAAGACATCATCTGCCCTTATTATTCCTGAATGGAGAGGGTCATCCATGGAGTGGAGCTGGGGACAAATTCCATGAGGATCATCTCTGGCTTGTTAGTTGCAAAATCTAAATTGCAAAGCGTGGTGTTCGTGACATGACTTTGCTTTATTATCGGTGGTCTCATGTTCACTGACCCATATTTCCTTTATATATTGCAACCAGGTCAGGTTCTTTAAGTGTTGCCCTCTGCTGTTTTTCCTTTTCTAATATCACCAGACTTTCCAGAGCACCCTAAAGTCCTCTTCTTACCTTGGTACATCTCTCCCATGAACCAAATTTGCACTGCTTAGTAGGATGGAAGTCCGGGTCTCTGCTTGCCTGCTCTTAGGATCATTTTAGACTTTGAGGTCCTTGAAAGAGCTGTATTATTATCTCTTCTACATTCTGCTTCCTGCTGCTCTAGTCTGAGGTGTTTTGCTGGATCTCTCTCTATAAAGAATTTAAGTGAGGAAAGCTCCAGTAAACAGAATGTTGATCAAATTGCTGAGGTGCCATCTTTGACTGACAATACAGAATAATAATAGTAACAGTAAAGCATTGCCATAAAATGCTATGCAACTGTAATGCTATAGTCTGCAATGTGAATGGCAGGCCTGGGGTCAGGGGGAGTTCAGTCTGTCATTGGGTGACCTCTGCTGGTTGATCTAAGATGAAGTCTCTCTTAAACCTTTAGACTAAAAAGAGGGAAAAGTTCTGAAAGGGACAAAGATGCATTGGGAAGAGCCCTCTAATACCCACATCCTCCACCATTACTGTTGTTTGGCCCTTCGGCACCTGGCCTAAGGCACTTAGGTCATTTACTCCTTATGCAGCACCGGGAAAGGAGAGAACAGATTTTTTTCTTTCTTTTTCACTTCCTCTTCCCTTTCCTTTCCCTGCCCTTCCCTGTCCTTTCTTCCCCTTTTTCTTCTTTCCTTTCTACTTCTTTTTTTCTTTCTTTCTATTTGTAGAACTGGGGATTGAACCCAGGGCTTTTGCACTGAGTTACATTCCCAGCCCTTTCTTTGCTCTGTATTTTGAGACAAGGTCTTTCTGAGCCCCAGAGTTGCCCAGGCAGGTCTCTAACTTGCCATCCTCCAGCCTCAAACCTGCAGAGTGCTGAGATTACAGGTATGAACCTCTATGATTGGCTCAAGAACAGGAATTTTTGGGAATATATTACAGGAATGGAAAATGACTATCAGAGAAATCAAAATGACTGATCTGGGACTACACAGCTGGCAAGAGGTAGAACCAGGATTCCAACTCAGAGCAGACATATCCTCATCCCAGCTTTCTTCCAAAGCTGAAATCTCTCCAACAGCTTCCAAGATCATCTTCTCTAACAGCGAGAGACACTGGGGTAGCAGCAAAGATGCACGGATAAGCCCTTACTTGGGGGTTCACTGGGGAAATGATTGGGGAAAGATAATTCTGTGTAAGGATGAGAGGTTGCTATCTTGTATTCACAACAAAGAAGCTTCTCTGATCTTTCTTTTAGTGGGCCAGGAGATGAACCCTTATGCTTGTTATCTCGTAACTGAAGTCAGACACCTAAGTTTCTGACTTAGGTGTCAGAAACTAGGAAACCTAAGAACTAGAAACCTAACTAGAAAATTCCACAATCAATTTCAGATGTTTGATAGATTGTCTTGGTTTTAAAGTAGGTATTGATGTCTATTTCCACTGCAATGATTAATACCGTAAAAACACATACCTAGTCACCATACTGGGTACAGTGACATTTAGCATCTCTATCTGCTTGAGCTTTGGAGTTGGGGAATAGCTGTGACTCTCTTGGTGTGAAATGGGACCTAAAGAAGGCTGCAGGATGTAAACCACCAAATGGGGAGCGGGTAGAATCTAAGCCTCCAAGAAAGGGGGAGGGGTGCTTAAATAATCAAAGAGAGAAAACTGTGGACCCAATGGGTGATATAATGAATAGACAGGCACAGGAGGCAAGAGGCCTGCTTGGGTAGCAGCTGGGTTTGTAGATTGAAGTTTGGATGGAAGGTGTGAGGCTAGAAGGGGAAACCCATGTGGGGTGTGTGGGGAGTTGGCAAGGGGAGTACTTCACGAAAGGGATGGTGGATCCTCCCCTTCTTATGAGTTGAAAGAAAAGTGGAAGCTTTCTTTCTGGGACAGGAGCCAAAGCTAAAAACCACTTGAGGTCCTTGCCAACCCTGTGAATGTTCATTTGTATGTCTGAGAAGTTAATAAATATCAGTTTTAATGTTCTCTCCCATTACCAATTGATACTATGGGTTGGGCACAGTGCTATGCACGTTACGGATATTATCTCATTCTACCTTCAGTCATTCTATGCAGTAGATATTCTTATTACCCGTGTCTTACAAATGAGGGATTTTAATGCTTATGGACACGCATGTGCGCGCGCGCACACACACACACACACACACTCACACACATTCATTAACCATATGTGGGTCTAAGTTGCAAGTTTATTATGTTGGAATTAATATAATAAACTTTCATGCTCAATTCCTCTATTTATTTATTTATATATATATTTGAAGGTACCAAGGATCGAACTCAGGACCTTGCACGTGCCAGGCAGGCACTTATGCCACTGAACTTTATCCACAGCCTCTCAATTCCTCTGTTTATGACAGTTCATTCATTCTGCAATGTAGATGAACATCACCCTTGCTATAGAATGGATCTTTCTTTCCTCAAATGAGGCAACACTACAGGGAAAAGATGCCGTGTTCTACTGAATATTCTTAGAAGATTTAGGCAAAGGAAAAAAGTTCTCTTCCTTCTTTCCCTCCCTCCTTGCCTCCTTCTTGCCCTTCCTTCCTTCCAAAGATAAATGTGCTCTTGCAAAGCCCACCTTTGTAAGGAAAAGGAACATATGACTGCCGTCCTGAAAACGTCCAGATGGTGGTGCTATTTCACCAGCGATGTCACCCATGCTTTAGTGTGCATGCATTTGGAAGAAGTGAAAGCTCAGGAAACCTGAAGCAGAGGCGTACATGCTAATCTATGGTTTTATCAGAGTTCAGGATTTTTCAGTGCAAGATTTTATTTAGCAATACCAATCAAAATAAATACGTTACAAAAGTTAACTCCCTGGGTTGTTCAGAACTCTGAAGCAATTGTTACAAACTAAAAATTTATCATAGCTTGGGCTGAATTTGTCCTTATTGCAAATGAAGTGAGTACTATGTACAAAGATTTCCATTGAAACATAAGAAAAAAATATTAAATGCTAACCCTCTAAAGCTAAGTTTAAAATAAACTGTAATATTTTAAAATTAAAGGAAAACTTTTCCTAACAGAGTGAAGAAGGGGTTTTCTTTAGATACCCACCCTGTCATCAAGAGAGTTCTCTTTGATTCTGGCCTTATCTTTTCCCCTGCAAAGCCTTTGAACTGGCTCGTTTGATATTTATTGTACTAGCAAAAGGATCTGATTTTGTTCCCTGTACACGTTTCCAGGCCAAATGTTTAAATATTTGATATTTCCCTATCACTCCCTTCTGAGGACCATGTTTTATTAGCAGTGCTAACACGAGTACACCCACACCCTGGAGAAGGGGAGCCTTATTATTTATGGTCCTGCAAGTAGCATTCTACCCCCATCCCCAAATAGTGTTTTCTAAACAGTTGCTCTGATTACACAACATTTTTAGTCTGCCCAGCCAACCCATATATTTTAAGAGGCATTTTCAAACAAATATGCTCAGGAACTCAAGTGCCCAGGGAAAAAAAAATACAGCCTCCTGCACAGAATCTGGAAGCAAAGTTGCCTCCTAATAAACATACAGAGTGTGTAACTCCGGGCTTGGGAGGTCTGTTTGTATTCGTGGGAGTTAGCAACATAAATTCCAGGGGAATTCAGAGAGCAGACACTTGAAATAACACCAGTAAAGTCACGCTAACCGCAGCACACTCAGTGCAGAGCATTTAATGTGGTGTGATTTTTATTAAGTAACGCGTTGTATGCTAAGCCAAAAACAAAAACAACTAAATAGGCAAAACTTGGGCTAATCCCTTTCTAAATGGTTAATGAGAGACAAAGCCAGCCGAGGAAACCAGGCATCTGACTCGAGTACAAAGAGACTTGGTGCAGCGCTTCCCCCAGCGGGCTCTGCTCTCTTTTCCTGGGGCAGAGCGCCTCGCCGCTGGCTCCGGGCTGACCCTCTGTCTGCACGTTCAGTATGAGGCCGCTCGCTCTCTCTCTGCCCCAATTCCCTGGTGTCGCCCTGGGAGGGAAGCGGTTTGTGTTTCTTGGCGGGGGTTATCTTTATTTACCCATGTCTCGGGTCAGCAGAAGAAAACCCAGTGCATTAAAATGTCACAGGGCCATCAGCCTCTCTGCCTCACCAGCCCCGGTCGGTTTCTGCTGGGGATCTCCTTCCAATCAGAAGTCCGCCCAAGCCAGTTCCAGCTCTTCAGCTGCCAGGCTTGCAGGAGAAACGGGGTGGCCATCTTGCAGTCATTGCCTACATCAGGAACAAAGACTTTCCCGCCCGGCTTTCTTCACCCACTAGGCTGAGCAGCCCGGAGCTTGGCTCCGAGGACCCTGTGCAAGTCCTCCTTCTCGCTCTACCCAGGTCCCCTGAAAAAAGACTAATTTAGTCTTTTGAGCAAAAACGTATTTGTCAAGCGAATATTCAGTATTTCCACTGCTCGTATTTGCAACAGAACAATTTATTCCAATGTCTTTTCTGTAATAAGCCCTTGTTGGCCCACTTCTCAGAGAGAACGTGAAGTTAGATCTTTGAGATTTGAGGAAAAAATATAGATGGCTAATTTTACTTCATTTATTTGAGGAGATTTCCATAGTGAAGGAGGTTCTAATACATAGATACATTATTTTAAATGTAACATTTTTTATTCTAGATTTCCCCTCTTTGGGAAAGAACTTTATTTACTTTTCTAATATCTAGCTGATTACTATTATCTATAAGTCGAAAAAGTAATTTTTAATGACTTCATTGTGGATGGTAAGTGCTTTAGATGTTTCTATCTTTACAGAATAGAATTCATGATTAATAAAGTTAATATTTTTGCTTTTCAACAGTAATCATAATACTGTAATATAAATGCTTGATATAACTTATCTAAAAATGCAACCAGGAATTAACTGCTTATTATCAAAGGTATCTGTGGTTTCAGGGCACCAAATTAGTGAAGTCTCAAACTCTTTTTCTCTCTTTATGTTATCCCTCTTTAGAGAAAGTTTACATCAGATCTCTTGAATGCTGCTGTATTTTTCTCTTGCAGCTTTCACTAAATAACTAGGGGTGGTCATCGGACAATAAATTCTCTTTGATATCCTTTCCAATTTCCTTCAAGATGTAGAACAGCTTGCCCTGGAGAAATTTAAAGCATTTTTGTTTGTTATGGCTTAAATTACCTCCTGACTTTTCTTTTTCCTGAGAAGCTGTAGTTGATAATAGTAAGAAAAAATGAGACTACTCTAGAGAATATACCACTTTAAAATATATTTTCACCACCCTAATTCCCTTTCGAAGTAATGTTTCTGTTAGCGATTAAATAAGGAGCTTAAGAGTGGGTGTCATAGTTATCTATAAATAAACTTGAGAACATGCATCTATAAAGAGTCATATTTTTACAATCTCATCTCCACTAAACAAAACAATATTTTCTGGCACCTGTACACTCGATGTTTCATGTAGTTCTCATTATGGAATTTCCTTTCTCCTTTTGAGATTGAAGATAATTACTGAATGTGATAGAAACTTTATAGCCATTAAAAATAGAACAGAAAAATGTTACCAGACGGCAAGTTGTTCAAAATAAAATATGAAACAGGACTTCGGTCTTTCTTACACACTGCTTAACTTGACTTATTCTTAAAGGACATTGGTTTCTTTTCTCAATTTTTTTTAAAACATCTTTTTTTTTTTAAATTTAGAAAAGTGTGATCAAATCATTACTTAAATTTTAAGTAGAGAAAATCTGGCAATATGTAATTGCAATTTTATGTTTAAAATGGACCCATATAAAAATTCCAAATGGTTTAGCTTATAATTGTTCCTTTCTGATCAATTGTGGCATTGCTGTATGTATATGAGGGCTGGTTTATGTCGAGGAAAGCCCTCCCCCAACACAATGGTAAAAAACAATAGTCCAAGGACCTTTACATTTTTCTGTTCATCAAGAACTTACTGAGATCTTTATTCCTTGGTGAGAAGAACGATGGTGGAAATTCAGCACCCGCGTTCTCTGTGGGCACTTTTCCACTTAAGTCTGCTGTGACTTTCAAAACTCTTTTCTCTTTTCCTTAGTTACCAAAACTGCTCAGATCTTTAAGTAAGTAAGTAAATAAATAAATAAAAGAGTGACAGCATCTGGTAAATCTGAGGCACTCTTTTGTAATTTAAATGTGAATTAGATCAGCTTTGATCTCCTCCAATTTCATCCTTTTGTAGTTTAAAACTAAGGCCTTATGTTTAAGATTATTTTATTGTATTACTTTATTTTATTTTACCAGCTGAAGTGTAACATGGTATTCGCAAATCTTTTTGTGGGATTATAACCCTATAATTAATTTCCAAGTTGTGCGATCTTTTATAGGGTTCTATTCCTTGTTGGGTTTCAAATGTAAATTATGTTCCTTTTATTCAGAGTCAATGAACTTCAGTCTGTGGCATTTCAAATTCATTGAAATTAGGGCCAAGCTGTCCTTCACCAAACATAGTAATGCTCTTCCGAGGTAGCAGTTTTTGAGTATTTTTATGCCAAAAGTTTGCTGAGCAAATTACATTCAATATGTCATGTAATCCTCAATACCTTTGAGCAAGAAACTAACTATATCCTTATTTTACTGAGAATGCTAAGATTCGGTGTGCCAAGGTGCCATGTTTACTATTGCACAAGAGGCAGATTTTAAACTCATGTTACGGTGACGTTGGTGCCAACTGTTGTTCCTCCTGATTTAGGAGCATTTACCCCATTTACCCCTCAGCTACAGCAACCCCTCAAGGATTTTATCCCCATTTCACTGATAAGGAAACAGAAGCATAGAAAAACACAGCCTCTCTACTCTGCGGTCCTAAGGCATTATTCTCCAAAGTGTATTTTGTAATACCAAAAAATTTCATCAACAATAAAATTTGGGAATGACTCTACTTCCAAGATCTTCTCTAGCACCTTTCTGAATATTCACACCATTACTCACATTGAGAAGTCCCACAGGAGTGCTTCTGTTTAATTTTGTTTAACCCAGAATTTCTCATATTTATGTAGAACAGAAGTCCTCTTATGTATAACTGCTTTTAATATTCTCTGGAAAATGTGTTGGGAACCACTCAGTGCTGGAATATGTCAAGATAGTGGGTGAACCCCAGGGACCTCGGGTCGTATTCATCATGTGAAATGCTGCTAACCAAATCCAACCAATCAACTTTATCTGATCTGCTGAATGCATGAATAGCAAAGTCCTTCCCAAATAAAAAAGCATTTGGCTTTGTGAGGACTAGCACTAGGTGCAGGGGGCAGGAACTACCTGCCTTTGGTATGGGGCATATGGAGTACATAAGATGGCTGAGGCAGTGCTGGGGTAGTGCCCACCTCTATGCCCAGCAGGCACACTCTAGCTACAGGCAAACCTTCTCTGACTTCAAGGTGCCTGTTGCCACAGCCTTTTCTGGAAACAAGATCCTTGTCATGAAATCAGTAATATAAGATTACCAGAGTGTTCTAGAGCCTCCAAATTGAGGTTCCTCATTAAAGTTGGACTCTCAAGGAGCAGCAGTTCAGCTTGGGAACTATTTGTGAAAGTCATTACTAATTAGAGTGTGTTCTTGAGAACTGGATCCTCCCTGCTGATAAAATTACAGATCACCCACTGCTGCCGCCGCCAGAGGAGGTGCTGCCCATGAGGTTGGGAAACCAAAATTGGCCCTGGAGATTTTGCCAAATAAGGCTAGTAAGAGCAGATCCTTAGAGAAAGGGGGGAAGAGAGAGAGAGAGAGAGAGAGAGAGAGAGAGAGAGAGAGAGAGAGAGAGAGAGA
>NDGN011527458.1:9543-32137 GCA_002564285.1 Tympanoctomys barrerae
AAAAAAAAAAAAAAAAACCACTATGAAGTGTGATCAAAAACAGAGTGAATGATTGAAATTTCTTACACCAAAAGATGCATTGCTATTAATTCCTCTCAAAATATCCCCCCTCGCTTCAGACATGCTTATTTAATCATCCTGGCATTCCCTGTATTCGTGATCACAACTTGTAAGTACACTCACAGAAGAGCACTTCTGGAACTGCTTCAGAAAGTGGCAAAAATAACACAATGAATGTATTTGAAGTAAGGTTGAGCCTGTACAGGGCAGTTCATGCCAATGTGTCTTTTGCTGTAATAAACTTTTAAAATTGAGATAGTCGGGGCTGGTAAGATGGCTCAGCGGTCTAAAGCACCTACTTAGAACAAGCTTAGCAAAGCACAGGGACCCTGGTTCAATCCCCCAGCACCACATGCCAGCCAGCCCTGCCCCCTGGTGGGCTGAGCCGCCCCCCCCCACATAAATAATTAAAAATAAATAAATAAAATTGAGATAGTCACCACATACTGGGCCCTCATCATGTATATTAACCAGAAAGAGATTTGGGATGCAGAGCAGCAGCTGGGGTGCGGGGCAGCAGGACACATGCACGTAGCGCTGGAAGATGCTGGAGTTAAGCCACTGCTGCTGCCAGGCGCAGTGAGCAAGCCAGTGGTGTAGGCAAGGGTCATTTGGGAAAAGGAATGCAAATAGCAAGGACCCAAGGGAGTTCAGATCTAGGTAGAATAAGACAGGGCCATGTAACAGTGGGAAGAAGAGGGGCCCATAGTTGTGGAAGCCTGCAAAGCTCAAGGAAGGAGCAGTCATAGTTTTCTTCAACTGGCACTGCTGCTGCTGCTGCTGAAGACAGGAACAGCAAACCTGCACATGGTGCTCTGTAGTTGCCAGGCAGGGCTTAAGTGCTTTACATATGTTTAATCTGTTTAGCAACTATGTGAGACAGTTACTGTTATTCTCCCCACTTGAAAGATGAAGAGACTAAAAGGTTAAGTAATGCGCTCAGGATCACACAGCTAGTAAGAAGAAAACTGCTGCTACATTAGCATTGTGAACCCTTGCATTGCAGTTCTAAGGAAGACCGGGAGTTCCTTCTGCTGAGAGAACAGCACAACCCTCATCTTTTTGCATATGTTCCTATAAACATGAGTACTGGACTTTTATAGGGCTGCTCTACCGCTGCAGAGTTACAATGGCAGTGTGAGTGAAAATCCAACACTGATATTCTGAAGAAACCTGAAATCTGTGTGTAAAGTTTTAACAGTCACTGTCTCTCACACGGTTGCTTCCCTGCTACTCTCAGGCTCTCCCAGAGGTCCTCTCGCTCACTTTCTGACATGAGCCATGGGGGCTCTGAACCTTCTTGGAATGTTGATCAAAACCAGGCCAGACCCGGTATTGCAGCTCACACCCAGCCTGGTTCCCACCACTTTTTCTTAAGATGCTGGTGGGTTTATTTATTTTTTTTTTATATTCCTTCTCACATTCCTCAAAGTAGAGTCCCTGTATCTCTCACAACCTGATGTCCTGTAACATGTGTGTGTTTGTCTGTCTGTGTCTGTGTGTCTGTCTGTGTCTGTGTGCTGTGATTATACAGGCTTTGAAAGAGTGGCTGGCACCCAGGCCAGATGCTTCAAGGATTTCTGTTAATGAAGCGCTGCATCTTCATCTAGCAATGCTCTACTCAAAACAGACTGAGATCATTCATGTGTAAATGGAAACACACCAAGAAAAAATTAATACCAAATGTACAGCAAGATCAAAAGAAGAAATAAATTTCTCAATGGAATACTCAGAGCTGTACAGAGACCACTGGTTACTGCCGCTTCCCATAAAATTGAAGGTCAGAACATGTTTCAGTAAAGTTCTTTAAAAGGCAGGGTCTAGCTAGAGGTTTTGATTTAAGAATCCCATGAGGGTGATTTCCCAAAAGCTGGCTGAAACCTGAATTACACGGGGATAATGTTCTCCCCCAAGCAGCATAATGAATGAGAAAAATAACTGGACTTACCAAGGTCTGTAGATCTGAGGACCTACAACCAAAACAGCATCATTTAAAAAGCAAATGACACAAAATACTTTAGTGAATTTAGTGGCCATGAAATATTTGCTTGCAAATTACTCTGATGAATTTTCAGAATGAGAAATCATGTAGAGATGCTGTTATAAGGTATTAGCTTGACTGTTCTCATCAGGTGAGTCTACATGAGCCGTGGCTCCTCAGGGCATTTATCCATTCAGTGTTGCACCCACTCAGTGAATATTTATTGAACATTTATTAGGTGCGAGGATAGCAGGCCTGAGAACCAGAGAGACTCTGCTTAAAGATCTACTCCATTCGAGTAGGAATGATGCTCCACAGGAAGTAAACCTCTCCTGGCCTCTGACTTCTTATCTGTAAAGTGACAATGGTCATATCTGCCTTGCAGAACTGTAGGAATTAAATGAAGCAATATATATCAGATGCCAGGCACTCAGTCCATGTTTGGCACACCATAGGTGTTCCAAGAAAAAGGCAGGACCCTGGGGAAGGTGGTGATCCAAAAACATGTGCGCCTTGAACATGGATAGCCTGGTAGCTTCCTCCCACTCCCTTTCTGAAAGTGCTCGGTGATACCCTCACCCACATTTCCATATGATCCTAGATGTGCCGGTGGCCAAGGAGAAGGGCCACTTGGAGCCGGGGAGCATGAAAGGGCAGGCTTAGAAGGCAGGGCACCCATGGAAAGGAGAGCACAGCCCGGGTGTCCGGCTGCCCACTTCCTTGCTTTCTCCTTTCCTGGAGAGCAGGTGGGGGAATAATTTCCCTTTATCTCCCATGGAGAGGAAACCATGGACCCCCGACACCTCAGACCCAGTGAGCAGTTTGTTCTCTCCACTGCATACTCCCCTCTGCAAGAGAAGGTCCATGGTGGCCCATGGTTGGGCTACAGGGCAAAAAGAGGCAGAGAGGGATTCGAGGCTGTGGCTGTGTGGAGGCTGGGACTCAGAGGCTGTCCATGGTAGCACCACACCACAGGCACACATTTACAGAAGCCGTGTAAGCCATTCAACTAGATTTGAACTTCAGATAAATAGCAAAGCATTTCCTAATAGAGGTTTCATGCAATATGGGGCATACTGATGCTAAAAATTATCCATTGCTTATGTAAAATTGAAGTTTAACCGACTGTTTCATGTCATATCTGGCAACACCACTCTAAAAGTGAATGAAGAAAACATACTTTATTGTCCTGTGCTTCTGTGTGAGATGAAATGGGACAGAGCATCTCTGGGTGGATCACAGATCTGCTATCCGGCAAGTGCAGCCCAGGATGGCAGGCATTGGTAGCCCAGCCCCTCTGAGTAGATAGGGAGATGAAGCCCCGCGGTGTACGGCAAGGTGCTAGGTGCTCAAGAAGTATAGAACAGTCCCTGACAAAAGGACCCACTAACCAATAGAGGATCAAGGGCAATAATCACAAGAGAAAGGATAAAAAGTAATGGTAATTATTCATAGTTACTCAATAAGTGAAACTTACTGAGACACTGTTCTCACAACTATGCTATGCAGTAGTTTTATGAACTCTAGTTTACAAATGTTGTAAGTAACGTAACCGTATAGTTTTTCACCCAGAATGAGAAATGTGATACAGTGAAAGAGCTGTTCTTCATAACAATGCAGAGTAACAGGTGTAAAGGGGCCTCTCCTGTATGTGGGGATGCTAGCTTCCAGCTTCCAGCAAACACGGTATCACTAGTAGCAAGGGGCAGGAGGAAGCTGGAATCTGAGTAGAATGGCTCCCAAACATGTCCCCTTGACCATGGACAACAGAAAAAAGAGTTTCATTTATACAAACTTCTTCCCATTAGACACTAAGCTCCCTAGAGAAGGACCTCCTGTTTCACTTTGCCTTCCCTTAGGATCTAGCACCCAGTACCCAGGTGTAAAGCAGGTGGCAAAAAAATACCTGGTGAACAAATGAATCTTGGAAGCTTTTGAGGACAAGATGGGCTCTGAGAACAGCTTGACAAATCTCAAGTCACCTTGGCAGGAACCCCTCTCTTTCTTGATCTGTTTTCTCCTTCCCTGGTATTGGAGGTAGGTGGGGAGAGGACCACTGAGTGAGCTCAGCCTGGAATGGCAAATGGAAATGTTGGGTCATATGCAAGGTGACATCTGCACTTGGATCAAGTCGTGAAAAGTTCTCAGCTCTTTCTAGCTCTTCTGCGTGGGGACTCAGACACCAGCCAGCTGGCTGCCTGCTCTGATCCAAATCCTATGGATTGAAACCAACTGGACCCGATTGGCCAGCTGCTTTCCACTGAGTCCTGAAGTACGGAGTAGCTCCAGCCTCCCATGGAGCTGACCTGCAGGGAAGTCCCCAGATCCCTGCCCACTCAGGCCTGCTGTCCCCTGTGTTCCCACTACCACCCCAGCCCCAGCCTGAGACCACCCACTTAGAATCCGAATTATACCCTCCAGGCTAATTCTGTCCCTCTCTCGGCAAATTTAAACCTAGGACAACCTTTGCAAGCCTACACCATCTTTAAGCAGGAATCACAAAATCGTTAAAGCAATAAACAAACTCCTCTTTGCTTGAGGATCAACTGCCCATCTTTGAAGAAGAGAGAGCAAATTTATAAAAGGGAAGAAACAACATCTGGCAGCAGACTTCCTTCCCTCTCTCCAGAAAGATGTCATTAAACCCAGTGACTCCAGTGTGACAGCTGCAGGGCGATCAAGGCAGGGCCCTCCCGCAATTTAAGCAGTAGTAGTAGGCTGAAATCCTGCCCAGGGTCTTGAATATCTGATACCTTCTTGAGTCATAATATCTGACAAGTGTTTCACATACAGGGATTCAGTAAACATAATATAGTTTGAACACTAAATGTGTGTCTGAGCTTAAATACCTTAAATTTCTTCTGATACAAAAGTGCTAGTGTGGGCCAGAAAGAAGTCTAGCATATAGTTATGCCCTCACCCCAAAAATGAGAAAGAAAGGAAACTCGAATCAACTTTTCAAATTGCTCCTTCCCTTTCATTGGTCCCTCTTTCACTCTAGGACTTTGCCACTGTTGAGCTGAGGGACCTCAACTAGCTCGCTGAACTTGCTGGGCCCCAATTTCCTGGCCTCCTTAAGCCAGTTTGACCAGAGGACCTTCAGGGCCCTTCTGAGTCTTGACACTTCAGAGTTCCGGCTGCCCAGCAAATGGGAATGAGGGATGAGTGTGGCATAGATGTTTGGGAATCGGGTAGGTTGGCTAGAAAGGGGAGAATAAATAAGGATTTTAGGAGGGAAGAAACCACTGAATACAAAAGTAGGCTGTGTAGCCACCCCTCCCTGAGGCTCACTCTGGCCTTACTCAGCAGATGACAGCCGTCATACCCTATGTGGTATCTGAGCCCATCCTTTTCTCCCACTCATTTGTGCCTCATATTCTGCCTCCTTCTAGTGCTACTCAAGGCATGGCGAAGTTACTAAACTGCAAACTGAGTCCCGGGCAACTGAGTAGCAGACTACTCCCTCATGGAGCTTACAGAATAGAAGGCAGATGTTTTAAATATATATATCCTCAATTAAATATTTGTAGTATACAGGCTGCTCTGAGACTATATCCCAAGGACCTCACACTCTTGCTCTGGAGCAGTCCAGAGCAAGCAACCCTGAGAAGATCATTGAAATTCCAAAGTCTTGTCAGTGTTTCCCTTGCGGAAGCTTTACAGTGGCCACTGAGTGGAAATTCAGTCCCCATCACCAACCTCTTCCAAGCTGCTGCTGTCCAGATGTGCTCTTGCCCAGGGGTGTTGAGAGTTTTACACAAGGAAAGGGGCCAGACCCAGAACAGGAGCCTTCCTTACCTTGTGAAAAATGCCCATCCCTAGGTCATCTGAGATCTGATCTAACCACTGGCAGTTTCTACTGCACACCACTGAAAGTTAAAGCTTTGAAAAGAAGGGTAAAGAGAGAAAAATTAGAAAGTAAAAGCAAAAGAGAGTTGGCTGATGCCTAACCCTAGAAATCAGAGCATCTAATGATCTTTGGGCTATCCAACATGTTACTCTTCAGCTGTGTTCCTGGGCTGCAAAACAGAAGCTCCTAGAAAGTAGAACATTGTGGTTTGCACCATGAATTCATGTCCAGAAACCAAGCCGCTGCTGCAGAGCTTGCAGTCACATAGCATTCTCCTCACCGATCTGTATCACTAATAGATTACTGGTGACTGCTTCCTCTTCTAAGGAGGTGCCTACAGATTTAACAGTAATTAAATCTGACTTGAAGAAAAATTTAAATTACTCCCATCCCTCCTTGAAGTCTCTCTCCAACTCTAAGGCTTTGCCACTGTCGAGCTGGGTGACCTTGGCTTGGTCCCCGAACTTCCTGTGGCCTGAATCTTCTGCCACTAAGTCAAGCAGGTTCAACAAGAGGAGCTGAAGGTAACTTCCAAGTCACAATCCTTTGTGCCATTGTCATGAGCAAGCCTCAAAAAATTAATCCTAAATGTATCTGTCAACAATGCCTTCTGCAGATGACTGAGCAGAAGACTAATGCATGGTGTGAGAGAGGCAGGGAGCCGCCAGGTCTGCGTCGTTCAGTGCCAGCTTCTGAATGTATGCCAGCCTGGTCCTGAACAAGGAGACATCTTTCAGGATACTAAATTATTGTGTATCAATTCCGGTTGTCATCTCTTGCTGTTTTAACAAGCTACCAAATGCTACTAATTTTTTGCTTAATTTTATACGAGGCACAAGAGATTATCTGTAAGATAGCAGGTGTGGTCTCTTTGGAAAAGCATCTCGGTCAGGGTGTGTTGGAGATCCAGAGAGCAAGGTAAGGAGAGAGTGAGACAGTGTTATTCTCTGGGGTGTGCTGCATTCTTGGGTGGAGCAAAATAGAAACTTCTGGAAATTAAAATGAATTTGTGTTCAGAAACCTGGACAGTGCAACAGAGCTTGGAGTCACATTTTTGGTGACAATCTTCCTAAGGTTACAGGAAAGGTCCTAAGAAAGCCTGCTCCCAGCTGCACTCTGAGGACAGAAGCTGAGCATTTTCTTTGGGCCATTTAAGTGTAAGGCAGGAAAAGGGAAAGCAGTGAGAGGAGGTCTTTAGGTACCCGTGGGAAGCTGGATGTGACTACTGAAAGCGCCACACTGTTGGCGGAGCCTTTTCCTTACTACCTTCAAACACCCTCAGATCTCTGTTTTTCAAAATCCCACTCTTAGCAGGGAGATAGATTCAGGAGACTCCCAGACTCCCAACAACCTTGTTGCTCTCCCACGCTCATGACCCCTTCAATTTTGATTGCTCCTTGAGTGCCTCCCAAATTTTCTTAACAAGCTCTTTTTTTCTTAGTATTTTATTTATTTACTTATTTGGTACAGGATCTCACTATGCAGCATGGACTCGTAGTGATCTCCCTGTCTCAGGCTCCCCAGCTCTGGGATTACAGGTGTGTGCCACCACACTGGATTTCAGTGGCCTGCACAGTGCTTCCGGGGTTCTGGGGCTAGCATGGTTCCTTGCCCTTAGGCAGGTGTGTAGACTGCTAAGGTATCTATCTCTTCAGCGCTCTTAACAAACTCTTTAAAGAGGATTTCTCTCAAGTTTCAGCAACAGTATGCCTGAGAATTATAAGGAACTTAGTACTTTTTGTAAGCTCTCAAGATGCCCTTCTGCACACTGGTGCAATAGAACCTTGAAGAGGCTGATTCTGGGCTTCATTGCATTCCTTTTGACCTCTGGCAAGTGGCCTTGGCAAGCCTGCAGTCCCATGGTGAATTCTGTGGATGTAGATGCGTAGTCTTAAATCACGGACAACAAAGAGATTTTAGGGCTAATAGAGGAGGATGAGACTTTGTTGTACATCTGTAGTTTTTCTTCTTCAAAGAACTTGAAGTACATGTACAATAATTTGAGACACTGTTAAAGTAAGTCTAAGGAGCACCAAGTACTTGCAAGCACTAAGTACTGAACTTAATGGTGGAAGAAACGAGTTGCATGGAAAGGGTTACATGCTGCAGGGAAGTGCCGTTGTTTGGGGCAGGAAAAAGAGGCCTTGTAACAACAGGAAGCCCTGGGAGGCCTCGGTATCAAGGCTTCCAAGGAAAGCTGTTCTGGGAACAATGGCTGCCTGTGGCTCGGGAATATTAGGCAGGAAATGAAAATGTTGGGGTGGGAGGCGCAGAGAGGAGCTGATAAGCAATACCTGGCGGTTCTTCACAGAAGACTTAGCGTGCCAAAGATGAAATACAGGCTTTCCCCCCCTGAATATTCCCCATCTTTCACCAGCAAATCTGATTTTAGAAAACCACAGAGATAAGAAGAACCCAGAGGACTGTGATTTGGAAACACTAGGAAGCTGTACTGCCCAGGAAACCAAAGGATACGATAAGCAAGAGAAAGGCATGAAAGTGGGACTCCTAGAGGGGCAGGACCTTCAGATGAACCAAGAACCATGTGGAGCTAAGTCTCTAAAAGGATCAGGCTTCCATGCAGTAAAATAGTGTTGGGGTTGGTGGGAGTCCAGCCATTCCAAAGGAGATATGTGTAAACTTCTGAGCTTAAGTTTATGTTTTATTTAACACAATTTCTGTTCCTGTGGGTGGACCGAGTTGGGTAGTCCTGAAGAATAAAAATGCAAAACAAAAATGAAACTAACAAAAAGCAACTCTAATATTTTTGTCTTGGAAGATCTGGATGTCAGCCAGAACCAGTGGGGCTGAGGACCTGCATAGGAGTAGGTAGAGCTCAAAACTTTAATCTTAATTTCTAGTCTTCCTCCACTTTGGTCTGTCTTGGTTTGTCTAGTGTGGAGGTGACACTTACAAAATATCCTGGAAAGGGCATGGGCTCAGACATAACTTCTAGTTGTTGTGTCTCCAGCTCTGTGTGTCGCTAGCTGTTTGACCTAGGAAAAATTGTCTAACCACCCTGAGTCTAGTAAATAGGATAGTAATCTCTACATCTCCAGGTTGTAAGAACCAAATGGTGATGGCCAAGCCTAGGGTTGCAGGGAGCATTTGGTCAGTCCATCCTTGTGCCATCCTCAAGACGTACCGAGTAGGTACACCACACTCAGAGGAGAAAAAACTTACATACTTCTCATTCTTAATATGACTGCTGTTCAAGAAGCGTGTAGTTTTAGACACAGGTTTATTTTCCTACTGCATCTCTCATTAACCTGCTCAGTTCATGAAACTTCTCCCCAGGACTCTGGAGCCACACACGTGGGCATTCTCAGTTCACTCCCACTTAAGGGCCTCCATCTGGGGGCACCCCACATTGCATGCAGCCAGAAAGCGGCCTGTGCAGTGAATAAATCTCAGTCAGACTGACCGTTCTCTTTACCATTTCTCTTTAGACTGAGTTAGCTGATTTTGAATGGCTTGTTGCTGCTCAGCACTTGGGCCTGGGAATATCGTAGGGGTTGACTCTTTTAGTCAGACCTCTGTAGTGAGAGACATCTGCTTCATCAATCCTCTGAGAACAAAGCTTCTTTGCAGTGACACTAGGGAGGAGGATGAGCCAAAAGGCCCTTATAAGTAACACAAAGTGTGGCAGCCTCCAGTTTCATCAGCTGGACACCACCCCCTGGACAGTTACACTGCTTGAGCTGAGCCCCAGGCTATGTGGGCTATCTGCAGCTTGTTTTCTGTTCAGACTTACCATATCCCACCCTTTTTCTCTAGTCAGCACCAATCTGGCTCACAGCCACCTGCATTGCATGCACGCACATGTACACACACACACACACACACACGGGAGCAGACACACCCTGTGAGAGTCCCTCCTAGGCTGTTCCCCTGGCCTCGTCAGCCTAATGATGTATGGTCCAGAAACTTCCACCATGCTCAACTGGGTCAAGATCACAAAGGCTCGCTCATAACTTTCCTGAAGAAAGAGGGGGCCTTCTCTCCCCTTTCATCCTTGACAAATCTTAGGTGATCTTCTCCACTGACCCTAAAGAACACTGTATATTTTTGTTTGGAGAGGGTTGTGTTTGTGCTGGGTCTTTCCCTCTGAATTTCCCACAACTCTTCTCTAAGGACTGTTTCCTTTGAAGAGAAGAATTCTGCGGCTGCACCCTCAGGGGGCAGTGAAGTCTGATTGGGAGCTGCCTGGGTTGGGCATTACCACTGTACAGTCAATGAGGAAGCCAGTAAGCATTTCAGCAGAGGGGGGGGGCTTTACCATCAAAGCAGCATTTTAGGAAGATCTCTGGCAGCAAAGATCAAGATAGAACGTAATCTTCCTAGGTCATTATTTTAAAATCCCCCAATTTATCTGAACAGTTCTCTTCCACCAGACTAGTCTAGCCAGCATTCCTGGAATTCACAGCATTATTTCTTGTTTTTCCACCTTGAAACCATTCTAGGTTCCCCATACTACCAAAAAGTGTGTGACACTTACTATGTCCTTGTTGTATGCCAGGTGCTTAATCAGGCAGTCTTCATAGATGATAGTCCGCACTGTATCTGATTACATCATATCTGTCGTCTCGACCCATCCCAGTGCAGCAGTGTGAGAGCCCTGTGGCACAGCCTTGATCTGTCCTTCTTTGTCCTTCATCTGCAGACCTCTGAGGGCTAGGGTTGTATGTGAGTTCTCTGTTGTGGTTCCACTCATGGACTCTGTAAATGCATGCAACTCTCTTTCCTTTTTTATCTTTTTTTTTTTTTTTACACTTTCCATTCTTTTCAACGACTAAAATCTCCACTTATCTTCCTCCCATTTCATGTGTATACTTTTAAAGGCTTTCCTTTTTTATGCAAAAACCCAAAATTTCACATGAAAATAAGACATGAACAATAATTAATGCACTAGGTGTCCTTCTCTTCAGAATAGTTGCTCAACATAAAAGATTTTCCTAGGGCCAGCCAAATAGCTCAGTGGTTCAAAGTGCCTGCAGAGGCAGATGCAGCAGCTGGGGTTTGATCCCCCGCGTGCCCATCACCCATCCTACTCATGTACTTATTAGCCATTTGTCTTTCTCTGAGAAGTACCTATTCATTTAAGTTGCTCACATTTTGTTTGGGTCTTTGATTTTGGGGTGTCTACTTTTTTTGAGTTCTTTCTATAGTCTAATGTTATTCCTGCCTGAGGAGTAGCTGGCAAAAATATTTTCTGATTGTGTAGGTTGTCTCTTCACTTTGTTGATTGTTTCCTTTGCTGTGCACATGCTTTTTAATTTGACCTGATTCCATTTTTTTATTCTCAGTGTGTGTGTAGTCCTTTTAAAAGAACTGTCACAGGGCTGGGGAGATAGTTTGTTGGTCTAAGCATCTGCCTGGCAAGCACAAAGACCTGGGTTCAATCCCTGGTACCACATGCTGTGCTAGACCTAGAACAGCAGGGTACCACACCGGCCACTGAAACTGGGCATGGTGATGCTCCCCTATAACCCCAGTTCTGGGGAAGCAGAGACAGGAGGATCACGGAGAGTCCAACCTGTGTAGTTGGACCCTGTACCAAATAAATAAAAGATTTTTTAATTTAGAAAAAAAGGAAAACTCACATTTTTTGTGCCTGCATAGGGCCCTAACGTATTTTGCTTGATGTTTTCAGACTAGCCAATTTACTTGCCCTATCCACCCCCCTCCCCAGCTTTAGCAGGGAGTCATAAACTCATCCTCATGAAGTGGTTCTAAAGACTGCACTAAGTGCAACTCGTGTATAAAACACAAACAACCCAGGGAGCCGCACACAGGGAACACATCATAATTGTCTGTGCCCATTTTGGTTTCTTGAGGACAAAGATTATATCCACCATTTTGCTTTTCAAGCTTGAACATCTTGGTATCTGCTTTGGCAGGAGAACTGGCACCAGGAAGGAGACTGCATTGTTGGCCTAAACCCAAGGGGAAGATAGTCAGAGCATGGCCCCGTGGGACCTGGACACTGACCGACACTGACTTCACTAGGGATCTGAGAGCCTGAAAGTGAAGGGGGGTGCCCAAGGGTGCCCCTCGACCTGAAGTCTGGAGGCAAAAGCTCCAGGGTGCAGTCTGCCCCCAGGAGCCTGCTCTGCAGAGTGGCAGAGCTGGTCCTCAGCTACCCCCACCAACAGGATAGGCAAATACCCCTGTTTCTCCAGGGGTAATTACCTCAGTAACGTCATTGGAAAGGACTTAAGCAAACATTTAGAAGTTGCTTCACTGATTTCATAAACCCCTCTAGCTTCTTTAATAAAACTTGCTTTTAAAAAATCTTGTTTTAGTAAAATATATTTACTCAATCCCAACTCAGAAAATTCAGGAAAGCAAAATTATAAAGAAAAACAAAAATCATGCCTTTTCCACCTGCTAAGGGTAACTAGTACCATTCCAGTGTGTGTCACTTTTTGTCATTTAATGCATGGGAAAGGTCATTCTATGCTCTTTATATTTGTGTATCTTTTTTATTTTTTAAATCAGAATGTTTTAATCAACATATGTTTCTTTTATAACTTTTTCTTTCTTTCTTTCTTTTTTTTTTTTTTGGCCACCTCCAGATGCCTTCAGGGCATTTCTGGTTTGGCAGGAGTATCTGGGTTCAAACCACAGCATCCTGAGCCTGCCTGCTTCTCTTTTGTAACTTTTTCAAGAGGAGCTTTAAGATAAATTTGATCATGAGGTGTGATATAACTACAGGTATGGTGTGCACTGGGAGAACTTCAGCTCTTTGGCAGCCAACCACAAGGGACCAGTCAGCTGGCCTCGGATTGTGCCTACCTGGTTGAGTCCCAGCTCACAAGGCCTGCCCTCCCAAGGCAGAGGCCATGATTCAGGGCAGGTAGAGCCCAGGGCTTTTCTGTTCTCCATCACTTGTGCTATCCCAGAAACTCTTTGGAGTCTGATGAAGCTGGGTTTGGATCCCAACTCTGACTTACTAGTTGTGTGATGTTAGGCAATTTACCTAGTCTTATTGAGAATCACATTTTCAAAATGGAAATAATTTTGTGTTTTTCTGGTTGGAGAGTGTGGTTAAACAAGCAGGAAGCCACCTAGAAGGGCTGGGGAAATGGCTCAGTAGAATATGCACTTCCCTGGCAAGCGCAAGGGCCTGAGTTCAATCCCTGGTTCCACCAAAAATTTAAAAACAAAACAAAACAAAAAAAAAAGAAGCCACTTAGAGCAGTGTCTGACACAGCGGAAGTGTTTCCCTCCTTAAAAGATACAGATATCAGTGAAGCACAGAATATGCACCTGGCACAAAAGCACCAATCTCCTGACCAGAAACACATTTTGAGAGCCACACTCTACCCTCTGGTCTGATCACTGGACTCTGTGCCGTCTCTCCCCTAAGACTGCTGAAGCCTGAACTCATACAACAACACAGATTCATGTGTTTTCAACACTCTTCCAGATGAATAAGACGCAGTGATGTTCCATGGGACTGAGTTGATAGTAATGTAAGTGATATAAAAATGAGCAACACCTTATGTCTTATGCCTGATGCTGGACACAAAATGTGCTATGGGTTTGGGGGATTGAATTTATCAAAAAATTTTGGAAAAAAGTAATATATTCTTATAGTCCAAAATTCTAAAGTATAAAAGAATATACAGTGAGAAGTTTCCCTTCTCCTCATAGTTCTAGCTCTAGTTCTTCAGTTTTTTCTTTTTCTGTAGACAATTTAACTTCTTTTACCTTCTCCAATAGATATTGAATGCATATACAAAGGTACATATCTTCCTTCTTCTTCCTCTTCCTCCCCCTCCTTCACCTTAGCAGGAACGCCACAAATGGAGGTGGTTGGTTCTACCGGAGGAACTTCTCTCTGTATAGACATTGAGAGAAAAAGGGAGGGCGTGTAACAGTGGAGAAGAGGCAGTGGGCCTGGGCAGGGGAGGTCCCCTGCAAAACCAGGGAAGGATGTAGTGCAGAGCTCAGCTGGAAGCTGGTGAGTTGTTCCATGAGTTCAGGGCCCAGCTATCCCCGGGGGTGCGGCCCAGAGTCCAGTGATGAAACTAGCGAGAGAGAGTGTGGTCAGATGGTACAAGGCCTCACACTGCAGTTTAAACTCTGATGTTGGTAGTCACAGGAACCATGAGAAGTGTTTAGGCAGGAGAATAACACAGTCAAATCTGTTTTCAAAAGATAGAATATAGTACCTGTCTGTAGGATTGAAAGAGGAAACAGAACTAAACCCATTCTCCCTGAAGTGACCTTGAACATGAAATACTAAAATAATTGCTTTGAACCTGGAGAGAAAATGGGAGAAGTATTAACTTGCCTCCCCTTTTACTTCTTCTTGCTCTCCTGGCAAAAGGTTCTGCTCAAGTTCTCCATGGGGGTAAATGAGTAAGATCTCCCTCTAGCAAGTCCTGGAGGCTCCAGCAGTGTCTTGAGCTAGATAATGGCTTCGTTTGCTGAAGACAGTACTCCTTTGGATTTATATATCCCAACTTACACCAATAAGAAAAAGTTGGATTACTGATAGTATCATTTTATGCATGTGAATAATAGCAAACTAAAAAGTATGGACAACATGCACTAGATATAAGTCTTTCTCCAGATACCAAAAGCAAGGCAATAAAAGAAAAAGAAAAAAAAAGGAAAGAAAGGATGAATAGGACTTCATTAAAATGTAAAACTTCTTTAAAGTGCCTCCAAGCCGCGCAGGGGATGGGAGTTCAATCCCCGGGCCTGCCCTGCTGTGCCCGCCCCTGTCCTGCTGGCCCCCCCCCCCCCGGCATGCTGAGATGGCGATTGAGACTGGGTGGGGTGGTGCGCACCTGTAATCTCAGCTCTTGGGAGGCTATAAACAGGTGAATCACTAGGAGTCCAATCTAATTGTGAGACCCTGAACACTCTGTAGGCCCTTCCCTAAAATACAAAAAAAAAAAAAAAAGTAAAACTGTGCTATAGAAACCATAAATATGTACAAGGCTTATGTCAATTAAGAATTAAAATTAAATAAAAATTGTTTAAAAAGTGCAAAAACAGCCCACACTCTAGGAAAAAAGTATTTGCTAATCATGTATTTGCAAGGCCTACTCTTCAGAATGTCTAAAGAACTGCTACAACACAACAAAAATGGAAAGCACCACTAAAAGTGGACGAAGGATCTGGACATTCTCCAAAGATCTACAAATGGCCAATAAGCACATGAAAGATGTTCAACGTTATTAGTCGCCAGGAACATACAAAGCAGCACTGTAGTCCATACCATTTCACACCCACAAGATGACTATAATAAAATTTTTAAAAATAGACAAGAAGCACTGACAAGTCCATGAAACAAAATTGGAACACTTCTTTTCACTGGTGGGAATGTCAGGGGGTACAGATGCTCTGAAAAAGTTTGGCAGTTCCTCAAAAGTTTATACAGAGCTATCATATGGCCTACCCACTCCACTCTCAGATATATTACCAAGGAAATTGAAAACATATGTCCACACAAAAACGCGTGCATGAAGGTTCATAGCAGCATTAGCCAAAGAGTAGAAACAAATCAAATTTCCATCCGCTGAAAAACAGAAATAAAATGAGGAATTTATCTGGAATATTGTTTGGAATATTATTTAGCCATAAAAGTGAATCAATCCCTGACACATACTGTAATATGAATGGACCTTGAAAATACCAGGCAAAGTGGAAGAAGGCAGCCACAAAAGGCACATAGTCTGAGTGTCCGTTTATGTGAACTGTCTAGAAAATGCAAGGCTGTAGAAACAGGAAGTAGCTGAAGCGGGCTGAAGAAAGAGGCGTGGACAGTGACTAAGAATGGGTGTTTGGTTAGGGGAGAGAACATGTTCTGGAATTAGTATGGTCATCACTTGCAAAAATATTAAAAATCGTATCATAGTATACTCTAAAAAAGATTTTATGGCATTTGAGTTATGTTTCAAGTTTTAAAAATCCCTTTTTAAAAAAAGAATACGCTTCAAAGAATATGCTTTTTAAAATTTTTCCTTACAAAATTAGAAAGTAGGTAATCTGTTCTTTTAAGAATAGGAAAAAAAATTTAAAAAAAAATATGAGGTTCATAAAAAAAAGAATAGGAAAAAAATTATGCTGTACTTTTTAAAAATAGGTACTATAAATTTTAAATTTTTCTTTAATTCTAATTAGGTCAGGGAGAAGTTAAAAACAGCTGAAGGAGAATCAGAAATTGGAGCAGACAGTCATCGCTGGACAGGGAGAGTGGCACCCAGGCAGGAAGGAACAGGAACAGAGACGCAGGGTTAGGAGCAGAGACTCAGGTGAACGAGGAGACGGTGCCCAGAACATGCAGGAGAGGAGCTGCGGAGTCCAAAGTTATGGGGTGCCACTATGACAGTCCTTAGACACTTTTTTTTTTTCCACTGCTGCTACTTGGGATTGAACCCAGGGTGTTCGTACTGAGATACATCCCCAGCTCTTTTTCATTATTTTTATTTTGAGACAGGGTCTTGCTAAGCCGGTAGTTACCAAAGGGTGGACTTGAATTTGCAAGCCTCCTGCCAAGCCTCCCACACTGCTGCAGGTGTGAACCACCACACTAGGTTCATGCTCAGATTCTTGTGTGGGAAATGCCTAGGAAGTTCTACACTGATGACCCAGAAAAAGTGACCTTATATCTTTCTGGACTAGTCCCCATCACCCAGCCTAATATCTCTGCGGTAGTCTTGCAAGCATATCAGCCCTTTCAGTTGCTGAGTTGTAATCTTTGCCCACTATGCACTGTTAGACTTTACAGTACTTTGCAGGTCAAATGCAGGACCCAGAGAGGGAATGAAATCCAGATCAAACTCCAGAATGATTGCCTGTTTCCTTAAAACACAAATGCAATCGAATGCACTGTGGGAGGATGTGTTATGTGAGTGAATGACCAAATAGCCTTGTGCTTGCTCCAGTCTCAGCTTCCAGATCTAATTAGACCCCAGCCAGAGGGAAGGGAGGCAGTTCCTAAAGTTCAGGTTGTGATGGGGGTGCAGGAGGCTCAGAGATAGGACTCAACTGCTGGCATTTTCTTCACTAGACCCTTGAAGACATTAGGAAGTGAGCAGTGGCCCACGGTGTCAGTAAGTGTAAAACGTCTTATATCAAACGAAACAAAGGACTTGATAATGCTTCCTGGGCTGTAAAGTTGAAATCAGAGGCCAGGTTTTTCTTTTCTATCACAAACCACCTCAGAAGTACTTTGCACTTGGATTAAAATTTCACTTTTAAGATGACTGATCCAGGAAATTAAAAGAGAAAACAATTGGAAGAGGCTGTAATATGATATATACTCCTCTGTAGGAGACTTCGGAGTTCTTGGGCTTAGAATAAATCCCACAGAGCTAGCTCTGAGATGCCAACATCACTCTTTCTCATGCCTAGATTGACAATGGAAGCTTTCTTTCTGTCTATCACTACTCAGCTATTTTGTATCAAGCCCCTACCCTGTCAAGAATCCCAGGGTGTCTCCAATCTGGGTGGACCTCAGAACAATAGCCTAAAGAATTCTGACTTTGAGAACAAATTCTTACGAGTCCCTTGCTGCCCTCAGTGGGTACTGTAAATTGGCATTCCCTCATCACCTGGGAATTTGTTGGACATACAAATTCCACTCATTTCCTACTGAGTTGGAAGATGCATAGTAACAAGATCCCCCAGGTGATGTTTATGCACATCAACCTTTGAGAAGCTCTGGTCTAGATAGATGTTTTTGCAACTCTGAAGGGTACCAGAGTCACCTGGAAGATGCTGGCCAGGGGTAACTGGTACAGGAACCCTGCCTGAGACATGCTGTCTTGGAATGTGGCATAGAGATGCCATGACTCCTTTCCCATCAGGCGCCACGATGAAGAATCCTGCACCTTCCGAAGTCGAGGCCCAAGACGAGTATCCAGGAAAGCTAATGCTCCCTAGGGACTGGAACCAGGCTCCCTCCCTCAGATTGTTTTAATATTGCCACCTGGTTAAACAGAGCTGTGGACAAGAGGATCCTAAGGCCTCTGTACCAAAGCCAGAGTAAATGGAATGTGTTTTTCCCACCTTTAAAACAAACAGAGCCTGAGTGGCTGCTGCTGAGAACTATGAAACCAGGAGGTCCCTATTTGAGGACACGCTGGGACAGGTTGGTGACCCTGCACTGCCCCTTTTCTGGAGTGTTATTTAGTTAATTTATCATCATTCATCACCATCTTTATTACTGGTCTTTTTAAGACAGGTCTGCCTGTGTAGCACAGGATGGCCTTGAACTCAGGATTCTCTTGTTTCAGCTTCCTCAGTGCTGTGATTACAGATGTGTACCACCATGTCCTACACTTTTTTATTTTTTTCCATTTTATGTATTTGCTACAGGGTTTCACTACACAGCTTGGACTCGTAGTGATCCTCCTGTTTTCAACCTCCCAGTGCTGGGATTACAGGCACGCACCACCACGCCTGGACTCAGTCATTGGCTCAGCAGGCCCCGGGGGCAGACCCAGCATGGCATGTGGGACCAAGGATTGAACCCTAGTCCTTACACTTGCCAAAGCAGGAGCTTAGTCCACTAAGCTATCCAACTGGCCCTCTCATGTGTTGTTTATAAAGATATTTTTCAATCCAAGACTTTAGGGGTGGAGGTGCTATAAAATGGAGCCGAATAACTCATGGATACTAGGCAAGTGCTCTACCATTGAGCTACATCCCCCCGTATTCATTCGTGTATGAGACAGGGTCTTGCTAAATTGCCCAGGCTGACCTTGAATTTGCTATACTTCAGCTGGGATTATAGCTAGGTTCCACAATGCCCAGAAGTTCCAAAATTGTTGTCTTTGAATCCTCCTCATGACTGTTGCTCCGGATGGCACAATAGCCACATACCTCACAGTGTGTGGAGAACGCTGTTTGCCCAATTCCTGGGCATCTGAGTCTTACTTCAAACTCTGTTGGATCCCACTTCACTTGTGCTACAAAGATAGCTTCTATATGCACAGAGACCCCGTGAAAACAAAACTACTCTCCACTAGAAATGCCAGAGCAGAGATGGGTGCCTTGGATGGGAGGAGGCAAGGCCTGTTTTCACTGAGACCCAAATTATAAATTCATGTCCTAGATAAGCTGCACATAGAGGTAGCACCTGTCACTGTAGAATGACTTTTATATGCCAGCTGTGCTGCATCTTTACAAAACTCAGTCCTAGCTATGAGGTTAATGTCACTATTGTGTTCATAAGACAGATGTGGAGACTAAGAAAGAGAATCATATGTATTTTGCCCAAGGTTACAAAGGCAGTTTGGCATCAAAAACTGTGCTCTCAACCCTAGGCCGTATGTGGCTGGTTCAGACAGCTTGATGTGGGGAAATAGAAGACTCATTGGACACAACAGAGATTTTAAGGGTGTGTTTGTGTGTGTGTGTGTGTGTGTGTGTGTGTGTGTGTGTGTTAAGCACCTGCATTCTTCCTATCTCTATATCCATTATTTGGCATGAGGGTAGGAGGCCTGTTTTATAAAACATATCCAATCATAGCTCTTCTGACTGAGACAGAGGCCAAGCACCCTCAGCCCCTCCCACCCCACTTCCCAGCTATTCACTCCCAGGAAACGTTTCTACCTCTGCAGTCTTTGGTCTCAGTGCTTCCAATCCTAAATCCATGTGTGCCCTGACCTCTTCATACCTGGTTCAAGTGAAAGAGTGTCCCCAGTTATTACCGGATGGAGGGTCCCGTGGGAATTCTTTCCAGGATCTCAGTGTCCTGAACAAAGAATTAGATGACACACAGAAAAGTTGGTGAGAGTGTACATTCACTGAAAGTGGAAGAGAGGTACCTCTAGAGGGTGAGACCAGGCCAGTGAACTAATGCACAGAGGCCACAAGGAGGGAGAAAGGGGTCTTTTGTGTGTGAAATTCCTGATTGGCTCCCCCTCATGCAAATAAGGCATTAGGACAATTGTCCTATCAAAATCTCCTTAAGTCTAGCACCACATTTAAATGACCCTCTGGGAAGACTTGCTTGGTATCTAACAGATGTAAACAACCTATTGAAAGCACCACTCTTCTGATTGGTTCTGCAAACAGAACTGATTCCAGTGAGTGTTTGAAGACACTTTCTGATTGGTTCTGGGTACAGGGCTCCAGAGTCCTAGGGTCACTTTGAATCCTGTTTTCTGCACATGCTTACTGGGTCCTCATAACCTTCCACACATTCCACGCAGTTGTTTGTCCAGTTTGCCCCAGCTCTGGTCTCCTAGCACAGTTCACTGGTGGGAATAGCAGCTATAGAGAACAGGCTGGAGCCAATATGGATGTGCCTGGAGGGGAGGGACTGTGGCAGGCACCACCTGTGAGGGTGGGCAAAACACTTTTAAGTATGAGAAACTTGATTTAACTCTTTGTTTATATGTTTGTTTTTGAAACAGAGTCTCACTATGTAGTCAGGCTGACTTTGAACTCACTTTGTAGCCCAGACTACCTCAAACTTATGATGATCCTCCTGTCACAGCCTCCTGGGTGCTGGGATTAAGGGCCTAACTCCTAAAATTACAGTTATTTGAAGACAGCAAGGAGAGAGCATGCTTAGGAAGTACTATAATAAAGGATTTCAGCCAGGTATGGTGCACACCCATAATCCCAGGGGAAGGCTGAAAATGAAGGATCTCAAGTGTAAGTCTGGCTTAGGTAATTAAGAAACTTAGTGAAACCATGTCTCAAAATGTAAAAAAAAAAAAAAAGAAAGAAAGAAAAGAAAAAGAAAGAAATAAAGAAAGAAAAGAAAAGAAAAAATTTAAAGAGCTTCAGATGTAGTATGGGCCCTGTGTTCAGGGCTCAGTACCATTTTTAAAAACCAGTTAAATCTACCCACATAAAGGTGCAGTCCGGTTGACATTGTGTGTAGTCATGGGCATGTGGAATAAGCTCTAATGAATCAGTATATCTTAGCTACTTTCTTGTTGCTAGGATAAAATCCCCAACATTCACAAATTAAAGAAGGAAAGGCTTTTATTGGCCCACAGTTTGTAGCGGTTTCAATCCATTGTCAGCTGGCTCCAAGGCAGGGTGGCATGGCAGAGGAAAAGGCGCTCATGGCTGATAGGAAGAAGAGGGCCATTGAGGAAGAAATAAGGTTGTATGTGCTGTAAGAGGCATAAAGGAGTGTACGGGGCAGAATTCAAGTACACACTGTAAGGGGAGCTGAGGATATTTATGTACTTTGTGGGGTGGAAATCTGTGAATTTGTGAATCTATAGAAATCTTGGCCTTGGTTTATAGGAGAAAAGTGAGCATGTACCTACCCAGAGGAGCGGAGATAAGGGCCCATTTCACAGGGGAAAGCACAGCCCATTTTAAAGGAGAAAGGCAGGAGCCCAGATATTGCATTTCTGCCTCATGCCTTATCAACCAAGCTAATTTGTGAACTTGGAGTTATTTAAGGGATTTTGAGTGTGATAGGCCTGGATGAAACGTAAATGATCTTTAATAAAGGCTATGGAGAACCTGGGTAAATTTGGATCCTGTTTCTATCTTCAGAGTACATTTTGTTTGTTTGTTTGAGATACTTTGTTTGTTTATTGGGTCTCACTATGTAGTTCAGGCTGGCCTTGAACTCCCTGTTGTAACCTAGTCTGGCCTCAAACCCACAGTGGTCCTTCTGGCCTCAGCCTCCCAGTTGCTATGATTCCAGGCATGTGCCACCATTGCCAGCCAGATTTTTAAAAGGATAGTGGGCTTTACATCTAATACTTTATTGTGTCTTTCCCTTTACCTAGTTCCCTATGTTTTGAAGAGATGTGCAGAATTTATTGAGACTCATGGCATTGTGGATGGAATCTATCGACTTTCAGGGGTCACCTCAAACATACAGCGGCTAAGGTAAGAGAAAAGAACCCAGGAGAACTCTCCCATAACCTCTTGTGTTGGCAGGGCCAAGAAAGCCAAAACCTGAAGGGAAGAGAGAGGGCAGTGGAGTCTGATAGCCAATTGTGAATAGAGTGAGAAGGCTCTCCCACCTGATGTGATTCTTTCCAACAAAAGCTCCTTTGGGCTTTTAATCTGTTTCTTTGTCTCCCTCTAAGTTTGTCCTCTTGGGGAGGGAGGATTAGATTTAATGAAAATGATCTAAGTTACAAATTAGGAGAACAGCTAGAGGAGGTTCCTTCCATAGTGTTCAGAACTCACAAGCCTGAGATCCTTGGAGCTTTCTTACAGGTACACACTGGATATTTCATCTAGTTGAGCAATTAGAGGCCTCATGGTTGCTCATTGCTTGACTGATGCCAGTATTTTAAAATTATGGATAGATGAACCATCCCCAATAGGGATTTACAATAAATGTTTGAGTGAAATTTCTATCATGTGAAATTAAGAGAGCAAGGACCATTACACAAAACAGGTACATGAAGGGATAAGAATGTAAAGTATACTTTTCTGTGACTAAAGTAATAGGATTATGTATATGCATGTTGTTATTATTATTCCTATTATCTTTTTGAAACTGTAGTTTGGGCTGACCTTGAGTTCACTTTGTAGCCCACACTGGTCTCCAGCTCACAGTGATCTTCCTGCCTTACCTTCCCTAGTGCTGGGATTCCAGGTGTGCACTACCACACCCCGGCTTTGCATATTATTTTTAAGACCAAAAGAACATTACTTATTTTTTAAAATGTATTTAGCATAGGGTCTCACTACACAGATCAGACTCATAGTGATCCTTCTGTTTTCAGCCTCCCAAGTGCTGG